>JAXGGA010000311.1:0-256368 GCA_038373865.1 Uloborus plumipes
GCTCTCTTTCCAATAGTAACACCATTTTGCTTGACTTGAGTTATCCAATCGCAGGAATCGGTTACGTCACGACCTTCGTCATCTCACTACAACCAATTAGATTTCGCGCTTACGTGCACCACTGACGTCATGCGCAGATATTTTTTTTTTTTCGGAATAGCATCTGCGCACCGGTTAAAATAATTCATGAAAAATATATAACTGCGTCAAAAAAAAAAAGGGTCTATTCCTATGTTTTGAAGCCTGTTCTTTCAGAAAAAAATACTTTTGAAATTTCGGAAACTCCCCCATTACAAAACCAATTAGCTCAAAATTCAAGAACCTAAATGAGCTTTTGATCAATCATATTATAAAGCATATATTCGAGGAAAAATTAGAAAAAAAAATATGTTTGTGTAGCTGCATTTGTCTTCGTTAAGTGCTCTTTTAGCATGCTATATGTATGTTTTATGCACGGTTTTACAAATTTATTTGATTGATTGTAAATTCCGATTTTTTTTTTAAATTTAAGATTCCTTCCTTAGACCAGGGCTCTCCAACCTACGGCCCGCGGAAAAAATCTGTTTTTTCCATTCCCCCCCCCCCTCCTTTTTTTAATATTTTTTTAATTAAATTAATCAGAACAGTGACGATCACATAGTGAATACGTCAAATAATAAATAAAAATCTATTCAAACTTTAATGCAAAGCTTTTTATTTATTTATTTACTAGCCGGGTACCCGGCTCTGCCCGGGTTTCGGCCGGGTATGGTGTTTTAGTGACACTCGTTCATGAATTTTTCTACATTAAAGTGCATATCTATACACACAATGGCTACTTCTGTAAACAATGGCAATTTTTTCTGACTGGACAAACTAAAAAACTGTATTACACACCCTAAATACAAATGCAAGCTACAAATAATGTTTAGGTAATTCGGAAATTTTATAAGCTTGTCACAGGGTGCGGCGGAGAAACTTGCAGACTTGAAAAGTCAACTAAGGGAAAAGTACACCATGTATCAGTTTACTACTTTTTATAAGATATGGTACCCATTCTGAATTTTTATATTAGTTAGATTTAAAAACTACATCGGGACGAATGACGGCCCCTGTTAATGATGCACTCATGTACTGATGGGATGTTGGTGATAGTAAGCCGGATGTTGTTCTCCAGGCGTTGCAGGGTCCGGGGCTTGTCGTTGTAAACGATCGATTTGAGATACCCCCATAAAAAATAGTCACAGAGTGTCAAATTGGAAGAGCGGGCCGGCCACGGTATGTCACCTTTCAAGGAGACGTTATCACTCAACTGGTGAACCACAGCAAGTTTGTAGGGATGAAACTGGAGTTCGTTGTGAAAAATTCGTCTCAGTGTCCAATCAAAAATCCCCAAAGCAGCAGCGTGTTTACGCGCCGAACGCCTGGGAGAGCGCAAAAACGACTCCCTCACTTTTTCGACGTTTTCTAGGGTTCTAGAAATCCGTTGACCTCCTGGGCCTCTGTTTGCCACACTCTCACTTTCCCTGAATGTTTTCACCCACAAAACAGTTGATCCCCAGCCAGGAATGGGAACAACGGGCTGAATTTTGAACCGAGTTCGGAAGGCACGTTGGGTGGCGACCAAAGAAAGATTATTTGAAAAGTAAAGGCTTGGTTTCCTAGATTCGTCACCGACGCCGGGTGCGACGTGCGCTGGAATCAGAACCAATTTGATTGGAGCGTGGCGTGAAGCGACTTCAATCTGCGGCTCAGTCTCATGCGCAGAAGGCGGCGGCGTCTGTTGCCTCGCCAGAAATCGACGATTTCACTCCTAGGAAACCGGGCCTAAAGATTCGGCGGCGAAGGCGTGCTGCTCCTTTGTCCAACGCATGGTGACAACTAAACTATGAGATAACAAAACTTCAGGACCCTCTCTTTAAAATGAGACTCTTCCCACTCCTTTCTGACCACGCCTTGCTAATTAGCATCCAATTAAAATCAGCAAGTTTCTCTGTCGCACCCTGTAAAATCAATCGCACTGGAGTCAAGTATTTCCAAACATTACACGTAAAATAAGTCCCATCATTAGTTTATATCCTTGTGACTACATTGGTGAAAACATCTTACGTACCTAACTTAGAAATTTTTTGACTATAAACATTTTCTGTTCTCTAACTGTTGCCAAAATCAATTATCTTTTTATTTAGTCTCGTTAGCGATTATTGGCACAGATGAATCTAAAAATCCTAAGAAAGCAATAAATTTCATACTTTCTCCAGTGAAGCCTTGGTTCACATTTTCATTATGATCACTATTAATATTGTTGTTGCCAGGCAATAAATTTTTGCAACAATGAACTGAAATTTAATCATTTAATGGGGAAACTACATGAAATTTACTATTTTCCATAATAACTTTTTTAAACTATGCTTTTTAGAAATAAATTGTAGCTTATCCTGCTCCCTGTTACTGTAGCTATCTACGGGGAAAAAATGGTTAAAATCGGTTCAGTAGTTTGGAAGATTACCCCGGACATACGGATACAAAAGTAGTCTTTTATGTATATAGATTTTTTTTTATTTCTTTCGACGGGAATGCCAAAAAGAAGCCCGGAAAAAGACTTTAAGAATATAAAAAATCACGCTCGAGTAATTTTTTCTTCTTTTTGGGTCTACCTACAAGTGTGAGCAGACATTTTCAAAAATGAAGTATGTTAAAATCTAAGTACAGATCCTCTTTATCAAACGAGCATTTAAAATCAACTTTAATGATCGGAACTACAAAGTTTGACCCTAAATGGACTGAAATTTTAAGAGGCAAACAAATACAATCTTCTCATTAACAATTGTCCTAAGCGTTGCACTTGCTCTGTCCTCATTTATTGTTAAGTTTCTTATCATCATTAATGCATAAAGTTCATTTAATAAAATTGTAGTACATTGCAAGGATTTAGTTTTTAGTCTCGTTTGGCTTCTTTTTTTTAAGCTCCTTTTGGAGAGAAAAATGACTTTGATTTCAGTTTTCGGAACTGCTCTCTAAATTTTACGAGTTTCCGTAATGTTACAAAAAAACCATCTGAACTGAACTATTTTTGGACCGTTGGCCCGCCTCGCTTCAAAAAATTTTCAATTTGGCCCCAGAGTAAAACAGGTTGGAGACCCCTGCCTTAGACTATGTATCTAAGTATGGAACTGCTTTATATAATTTTTCATGCATCTTAAAAATACTTAATAAGTTACTGTTAAATTTATCTTAAAAGAAAAACAATTGTTTACCTGCAGTTTTGAGTCTAAATCTGTTTAAGAAAAAATTTTGATGATTTCTTCCTAAAAAATTTCTAATTCACTTATAGAACCCTCTAATAAGTGTTTTTCAAAAACTTTGTTTCTTAAACGAGTCTTTTTATTTTGGAAAAAAAGAAACGAAAACAGAAAGACGTAAATCCACATGAAAGATATGGGTAATTCACGACTCTTGCTACATACTCTATAGTTGTTTCGAACTTTTTTAGTTCTCTGTATTAATTTTTTTCCCTCCACTATATTAAAATACACTTAAAGTGACTGAAGACAGTTTTACTATATTCGAGCTAGGGAATGTAATTCATTAATGTCTTACTCTGTTTTGGATATCTTTGTATGACATTTATTTTTGTTTAAAATTTAATTATAGTTCAAGTTCTGAAAATTTTGTACTATGGAAGTGAAATCCAAAATCACGTTGGCGAAAAAAAAAATCGTACGGGTGAAAGAGGGCGAATTCTTCTCACTAAGCTTCGGACAGCTATAACGCTTTAAATATAACCACCACCTGAAGTTAAAAATGCAAGACAACGTGTCCAAAAGTACAAATAAAATGTTTAAAAAGAGTTAGAAAACTCTAGCAAATAGCTATTTCGGGGCTATTATAAATGAAGCCCCATCATCAGTGCTAAAAGATGATGGTTCACTGACACCAGTCAAGTGAACTAGGAATGCGAGAAACGCGAGGGTAAATAAACCGAACAGAAAGAGCAGGCACGCAGAAACTATTACAACATGTGAAGTTTATTCCAACGTTAGAGATGCACAAATATGCAGGTATACCGCAGACACGTGTTTCGAGGCTACAAGGAGCCTCTTTTTCAATGCAAGAGGTGTGAGCTTTAGGATGAAGAGTCATCCGATAAAAGCAACACTTTCCGACAAAAGACAGTATAAATAGCAAGAACTGGATATTAACAAAACAAACAAGACAATGCTTAGAGCCGAAATTTATTACATGAAACCATCAAGAAAAAACCGTTAAGAAATAAATTTCCAAAAGATAGAATTGAACCAAAAGAAAAGATTAGAATAAACTTCACATCTATCGCACAAAGGTATTTATTTTCTTTATTACAACATGGGTTAAACACGACAACTGCGCAACAAAGATTACGTCACATACGAAAATGTTTTTAAATAAAATATTTCCAAATGTTAGGGAAAGGAGGGGTGCTAGACAGATCATTGACAACTAAATCAGAATTTTTCCAGATATAATAGGATTCTCAAAAATCTAAATCAAAAATCGAAGAACAACTATGGATAATTTTTACAGAGGAAAAATCAAAAATATTGCCACATGACCAACAGTGCTGGGCAATGGAAGAGCTTTTGAAATCCTGGGTTTTAACACAATTTTCATGTTTTTTAACACGGAATTTTAGAGCACGTCGTGTCTGTCCTATATAAGTTAACTTACACTGGCATGAAATATTATAAATACCCCATCTATCAAGACCCTGAACTGGATGTTTGAGTTGCGAAAATTGTAATTTATTCACTGGAGAAAAGGCGACAGAAAAATTGAACTTTTTTTAAAATTCTTGCAATCTGAAAGCTGATTCTGGGAAAATATGGTAAAACAACGGAGTTGGAATAGTTCTCCGAATTAGGCGTTCGATTTCGACTAGTTGGATTGACTAATTTCTTATAACTATAATAATGCGTGCCTGCTCTTTCTGTTCGGCTTATTTACCCTCGCATTTCTCGCATTCCTGGTTCACTTGACTGGTGTCAGTGAACCATCATCTTTTAGCACTGATGATGGGGCTTCATTTATAATAGCCCCGAAATAGCTATTTGCTAGAGTTTTCTAACTCTTTTTAAACATTTTACTTGTACTTTTGGACACGTTGTCTATTGCATTTTTAACTTCATTAACTATACAAAGTTTTCGACTGCTTTTCTTACAAAAAAAAATAAATAAATAAATAACCACCACCTACCTGATATTTTTCAGCATGGGAAGCACAAAATTTCTAAAATTTGCTACACGAAGCATCAAAGCAATTTCTTTCTTTGAAGTAAATTTAGAGTAGAAAAGTGAAAACTTGCTTTACGAAGAATTATCTTATTTAATCGGGCAATTCTGCACATTTTACTTGCTGGAAAAGAATGTATGCAAACTTAAAAGTAATTGCAATTGCTGGTTAAAAAATGTTTTCTTTGTTATTTTTCGTACACACAAATGCATTTTAGCATAATAAGTATTTTGTCTTAAGTGATTCTATTTGCCTCATCTAAAGCAGCGAATGGTTAGAAGTTTATATAAAAGGAAACAATGTTAAACACTATATATATTGAGCTTCAGATATCACGAGCTTGAAAACTAAGTATTACCTTAATTTTGTTATCATGTTTAAAAGATTTTCGTTTAGATTTATAAGCATTTTGTTTACTATTCAGGGATGGCGTCGAACGAAAATCCCTACTAAAATAACCAAGCTTATGGATTTTCAATACATTTTAGTGCACCGTTAGCACCATCAGTCTTTGATTCTAGAGTTAGGTTGTTGCTCGTGTTTACTCATCCCCTTGATCATTTCATACTGAGAAGAATAGGAATGATAAAGCTTTAAAAATGATTTTTTTTCAATGTTCAATTATTTCAAAATGTTAAATGAAAATTAAGCTAAAGAGACGCAAATATGAATACTATAATTAAAATGTAAGATCATTGCAATCAGATTTTAATAATTAAAAACGTAACAAAATTTTCCTTTATTCACAATTCTGCTGTATTTACGTTGTTTTTTTCATTTTAACCATAGTTTTCATGTTTAAAGTGGTGTTCAAAGTAATAACATATTTTAATTTTTATGTGCTTTTTGCAGAAGAGCACGACTTTTTGCTGAAGTCAGGTAGCGTTTACACGTACGACTATGAAACAACGACAGTCACCGCCGTCCAGGGCTCCTTCCAGGACAAGACCCAACTACAGTTGACAGCTCAAGTCGACATCGAAGTCCTTTCAAAATGTGATCTTTCTTTGAGGGTAAGATAGCAGTTGGCCACCATTTTTTGAGAAACATTTTTTAAATACTTTTGTTTCTCGTTAAAGTTTTCAAAAAGCATACTTACAGATTTTTTATCTCAAGGCAGACTTGTTCTTTCGTAATTAATACGACAGAGTCTATTATTGGAGCCTACACTGACTTTTAAATGCAATTGGAGAACAGTTGAATTTTTAAACTGTAACTGTGATGCGATCAGAATGGATGTGTTTGAGAATTATGCAATGCTGTAAAGTTTAAGTGGACTGGAGTTTTTTTAATACAAAAACATAACTAAATAATGAAAAATATAGTAAAACATTTTTTTACAATAATTTATTTACTACAATATTTAAATCCAAAGAATAACAATTATTTTAGCTGTTATTTATAAGTTTAAAAAAATGTCGGGAAACAGCATCATCTCATAAAAAGTTCAGAATCCAGTCCACTGGAAAAAAGAAAAAAAAAAAGAAGTAGCAAATGACGAATGCGAACATATTCGAGTGTTGCAATCCTTCGAAGACAAAATAATGGATTTCTGGTGAAAAATGACTCAAATATTATTTTGCACCACGTATAGTATGATACTTTAAAGAGCAGAAAAGAAACAGGGATTAAATATGAAGTTGTACCAATTTAAAAACATGAGTAAGTAAAATTTACCTAGGATAGGTTTTGACGGTCTTAAAAATAGTATAAATTTCGATACAATACTTTTATTTCTTCTGATAAAAAGGGCATAAGTTTAAAAAATAGAAAAAAAAATAAGTAATTGATTTTATGGTAAAACGCCTCAAGCTGTGCCCCCCCCCCCCCCATGAAGCGCTAAATCCCGTACTGGCACGTACACGTAAACAAACTCACGCACACACATTGGTCGAAAGTGATCTAAACGAAACTCATCACTTCGTGCTGGATTTTTTTTTTCACCAAGATAAAAAAAAAAAGAATTAAAAAAAATTACGTAAATATATTGGTAAAATATCAATCCTTAACTTCAAAAGTATGAATAGATTTCAATCCAATAAAAGTCTCCAATGAATGAGTTCTTAAATTAACAAAAATATAAAAGATCAATATCTCGGTGTCATAATTAAAAATTCTTGTTTCAAGTGTTAAAAATTTCAGATAACATAAGTACGGTTTTTTTTGCGCGATGAAAAAATGACTTGAAGAGCGAATTATTCCCCTTCACTCAGGTTTACCGCACCAACTGCGATCGACATGCGTGGGAACAGATAACCAATCAATCAATACCCAATATCTGTTTACCCGATGAAGTGAAATACACAAAAGACATTGGCTCATGTTACGAAATCCTTGAAGTCTATTGGCCCGATCCTTTTAGATGAAGAGCCAATTGACCTTTCTGCTGGACCGTGGGACAGAAAAGGAGTCAAAGGTTAAATAATAAACAAGGCTACGAACACAAGATTAGGGAATAGTGATTGAACTGTTAGATATTAATGAATCCTATCGGGATCCAAATCAAACAACTGCGTAACTTGTTTTTGATCAAAGGATTAGTTTATCTTGACGCCCAGTTTACAAATTCTTTGAAAAAAGTGAAATTCGTCGCACCCGGTGATTATTTCTGGTAAGAATGTTCAAGAAAATTAGGATAGTATTTTCTGTCATTTAAAATAATTGAAGCATACGCACTTACATACATAACAAATGTAATAGTATGTAGTACAATAATAAAAGAGAAAGAAATGTTCACTCAGAACTATGCTAGTGTATATTTCGATAAATGGGAACATAGGTTTGTAATGATAATTATCACAAGGTAGGGATTTTAATTACATGTAGATTTGTGTTTTTGTTTTCATCAGTTGAAAATCATTAGTTGAACGCAAAATAAGTATATTTTATGTTAAAAGATATTTTTAGTGATAATGATGATGAGGATGATGATATCAAAAACATTCTCGTAATTCGTGAGACTTAATGTATTAATAAAATTCCAGTTTTTTTAACGCAAAATTCCCCCCTCCCCCTTTTATTACCATTTTCTCTGATTTTTTTCTCAAAATCGATTGAACTTCCTTTATGGGTCTTAATCTTAAATATTCTTGAACTTCTTAGGAAAATTAAAATTATCAACTAAAACCTTCTACATACAAATCTTGTAACATTTTTTTTTTCTCCAAAAATGTTTGTTAGAAGCAAATTCTCCGCTTGCTAGATTAATATTTGAGAAGGATTTCTATTTTAAAGGGTTAAAGTTCCTGAGGAAACCTCAGTTAAAAGATCTTGTATAAGATAATAAAGTCAAAGTATTCCAATAAGTCTACTTTTGGTGTCACTTTCGTTTTAACTTTTAGATTATTAGCATACACATACTACACATTGTTTCATTACATCCTTTAGATTATAAATTCGTTTTATAGTTGCTTTGTTTCTTATAGCAATCGTGCTGGGGGGAGGGAGAGGAATTACGGGAAAACAGCGGTACTGGCAAAGGGTAAGAGAAACATCAGAATCCATAGCCGCGAGAAACATTTGCTAAACCTATAACGCATTTACCACATTTTAAATATATGTGCCAAGAAGAAACTCATAAAGCAGTAAGTCACCACCGTACTGCTTTATACCCGAGCTCAGTCTTAAAATTTACGAGTTGTACCATACCATTGTGCGATCTCTCGCTGGTGTTCTAATTACACATTAGCTACCAGTTTTTTTGACTCTCTTTGCTTCTATAAGAGGATTTCTGAATCTAGCTCAGTTAATCCTATTCCAGGCTGACGAATACCAATAAGCACTAAACTGCAGTCCTTGAATGGAATAACCGAGTTGGTGGTATGTTGCAAGAAACTCATAGTTTTATGTTTTTAAGGGTAAAATAGGTGTTTGTAATGTTCCACGTTGCAGTTACATGTGCGAGCAGAAACTCGTAATTTTATCTTCTCTGGGAGAAAATAGGTGTTTTTAGTATGCCACACTAAGGGCCGAATTCAAGTGAAACAGTAGCGATTGTAACGTTTCACTTGAATCCAAATTTGGGAATTTGGTGAGTTGCAATCGTCCGTGTTTCTCTTGAATCCCGGCCTAAAGCTAGATGTGCGAGCAGTAGCTCTTAATTTCATTTTTTTAAGGGAAAAGGAGCTGTATTCAATGTATTTATTGCTGGTTCGAATTTTAGGCTTAAAGATTTCTTCCCTTTTCAGCTTCGAGGGGTGACATTGAAGCTCTCCGATCCAGAAAGTCCCGACTACCTCAATTCCATTCGAGGAGCCCGCGATTTCGCGAGATCAGTCGAAAGGCACGTTCTGAGGTTCTCGTTCCAGAATGGAAAGGTGGAGCACGTCTGTCCCAAGGAAGATGTACCCGACTGGGTGCTCAACATCCAGAAAGGTGTCTTATCAGCATTCCAGTCCTACATGGTCAAGCCAGATTGGACCACCAGAGCTTTGGAGGTAAATCTTTCAGAATGCCATTCTTACGCGCAATAAGGTCCATACACTGTAAACAATGAATGTTGTTTTTGCAGTATAATACACCTAATTTTATAGTAATAAACTGTAGAAATTGCTAATTTTATAGTAATAAACTGTAGAAATTGCTAATTTTACAGTAATACACTGTAAAATTGTTAATTTTACAGTAGTGAACTAAAATTGCTAATTAAAACAGTAATAAAATGTAAAATTGCTAATTTTACAGTAGTAAACTAAAATTGCTAGTTGACAGTAATAAAATGTAAAACTGCTAATTTTACAGTAGTAAACTGAAAATACTAGTTTACAATAATAAAATGTAAAATTGCTAGTTTCTTAGTTTATTACCGTGCATTTTACATTTTTAAACTGGAACCTCTGCTGACAGTATTATACTGTTGTTTTTAAAGTATAATACAGGTAAATTTTACAGCAATATATTGTAAAATTTCTAACTTTATAGCAAGAAACTAAAATTGCTGGTTTACAGTTTATTACTGTGCATTTCATAGTTTCAAATTGGAACCTCGGCTGCCAGTATTATACTGTAAAAACAACGTTAATTTTTTGTAGTGTATGTATTATAGATCAGCTTCTGTAAACTGTTCACTAATTCGTTGCCTTTCTGGGAAGCACATTAAGTTGCTAACTGAAGGCACTGCTAACTGAATTTGTTGGCTGTTTTAATAGCTTCATGGAGGGAAAAGCGAGTAGATGAAATCATTATTTCGAAAATTGCAGTGCGTTTCCGTCTTATTTTATTCGTAAATTCTGAAAACTATTAGGCTATAGGGAGTTTGGCTAGTTGGAGATCTAGTGTGATTGGGGAAAAAATCCACTTTAATAAATCTTATATCCACCACGTTATTACAATTGTGAACAGGTGATTCAGTTTTGACTGCATCAAACATTTAACATAAAGAGGTGTCATAAAAAATTTTATGCAGATTTATATTATCATAGTTAGTATATACTTTACTATATTGTTGTTATTGAGCTGTATTAAGGTTACTAAATCTTGGATAAATCGTTTACTACGCTTGCTTCAAATTTGAATTTTCGTTATTTTATGTAGGAAACGCATATAAATACTAATTTATATTTATGTCATTTTAGGTTGATGTATTGGGAAAATGCACAGCTGAATATCATTCTTTAGGAACAAGTTGGCAAGGAACGCACACCATTCGAAAACTCAAGGACCTTTCATCTTGCACTGATAGAGAAAATGTTGAAACATACCTACAAGGAACACCCTACGCTGATGATTTTGTAAGTATTCATGATATTTGCAAACCCATAATACTGTGTAAACATTCAAGTTATTTTCACTTAAATTTTCGTTTTTCAACTGCTTAAAGAGAGTTCTTTGATGTAGAGAGTTTCTACTATCCTTATTACTTGATCCTTATGACTATTATTGGACTTGAGTCGTTCTGGTTCTCAGGCACAGAATTGATCACTACTCTTACAGACTAATTAACTAACGATCTAGTTCAGCAAAAATAATAAGAATATCAAGGTGGAAATTAAACTAGAGGTACAAAAATACGAAAAAAATTATTATGGACTTAAAACCACTATCATATTTTTGCTGGGTTTTTTTTTCTTAATTTTATGCAGACTATTTTTATGCGATATAACACTAATCAATTAAAATGATTATTCATGTACGCAGGAAAGAAGATCTCTTCCATTGGTAAAAGGTAGCCAAGAGTGCGAACAAGTAATTGGTGATGGATTCCTCAAAACATCGACATGTAGCGAAAAACTCGTGTTCAGGCCGTTCTCCAATGGAGGTAGCGGTGTGGTCACAACTGTTACACAGAAACTGTCTTATGCAACTGTTAGCAAAAGAACCTTTACCGGAACTGGTAAGTTAGACATAGGTTTTTGTGTAATCTTCCAACATATTGTAATGTCTGGAAAACCTTAGAAGTCTCGGTAATATGAAATAAATTGCTCTGTAAAGTGTATCAGTCAAAAGTTTTTAGGCGGGCAAATCATATAAACTAGAACTGCAACTTATTGCAGTGAAAACTTTTATCAGTGAAATCGCTTTTTGCATAAGATCATTTAAAAGTGGTATTTTTTTTATTAAAAAATGCCCCGTATTTGACTACACTGCAAAAAATAGATGTTGTTTTTATGGTATAATACAACTAATTTTATAGTAAGTTTACAGCAATAAATTGAAATTGCTAATTTTACAGAAGTCAACTGTAAAATTGTTAGTTTCACAGCTTGTTACTGTACATTTTACAGTTTTAAATTGGAACCTCAATTGCCAGTAATATACTGTTGTTTTTACAGTATAATATAGCTAATTTTATAGTAATAAACTGTAAAAATGCTATTTTTACAGTAATAAACTTTAAAACAGCTAGTTTTACTGTTTATTACTGTGCTTTTACAGTTTAAAACTGGAATCTCTGCTTCCAGTATCATACTGTAAAAACAACAGTTATTTTTTGCAGTGTATTTTCTAAAATGGATAACCTTTATTGATATTTTTCAGATTACCGACCAACAACTGAAAGCCTGCTTTTCCGACACTCTAAGCAAGAAGAAGACCCTTCGAAAAGGGAAGAACAAGCTGAACAAGCCCTGAAGGACTTGTGTGAAGCATCACAACAGGATATTTCAATAACTGTTCCCAAAAAATTTTCTGATTTTGTGTACAAGATGAAAAAATTGCCAGTGGAATCACTACGTTCTTTATACCAGAGAGCTGAAAGAATTTGCCCTGAAAACTCTAAATCCAGGTATAATCACAATTATCGCCTTGCTTCCTTATTTTTGCACCGATATACATACGCAGAATCTTTTTTATGAATAAGAACATTTTGCCAAAAAATAACCGTAAAATAACTACAAAGAACAAGTATTGCATACAGTTGCAGACATGGGCTTCAGGTTGCTAATATTTTTGAGCCATCCTATTTTACATGGCTTTTTCCAATTATGAGACTGTTGTTCCGTTCTCTTAGAGATTTTACCCACCCTCTTAACTGTGCGAAATGTAATAAATAAGTGTGATTGTGATCGAACCTATATCGGACAGATCCGGTGTTCGTACAAAACTGGTTCTGACATAAATATTATGAGAAAACAACAGTAAAAGGAGTTCTGTATAATTGTTTGACACTCATGACAACCAAATCACTCCAAAAATGCTTAAACATATTCATTATAATTTAGTTAATGACCTTAAAGTTGCTCCGTATTTTTCTAGAAGCAAAGGAATTGATTGCTATGTGTATTTTTCTTAACATGAAATTAATTTTTAATTTTCAATTGATGATTTCTTAAAAGAACTTGCGAAATGTGTTTTTGAGAAATGCATTGTTCAATAGTTTTTTCTTAAGAGAAATCAAATCATCAAAGTTTCATTTATTTTTTGTTGTTTTGTTAATTTCTAGTTTTATTACTAGTTCAATAATAAGCTTAAATAGCTATCCGCTGTTTCATCTTGTTCCTTTTGTCGACTGATTTCTCATTCAAAAAGTTCACTTTTCAGCATTTGAAAAGGGGTTCCAAGTTCAAGACACGTGTCTGTAACTTTTTGCAATGTTTGTGCTTTAATAACATTGCTGTTTTATGGTTACATTTTTTGACGTTTGAATTGATTTGGTTTAAATTACTGCGTAAAAGTTACATGATCAAAATATAATAATAATAATAATCTGAACATAATTGTGTTTAGCAGTCTGTAGAAATGATCTTAAAAGGGGATACCTTTTTCAAATTCTATGTTGTTGTGATTTTATGGAATAATGTGTATGTAGTGCTTACATAAAGCTTTATAATAAATTTTTAGTTTTCATTTTAACTTGTACAGTAAATAAAAACTGCAGTTAGTATTAACTCAGGGTATCTTTTACGTAAAAATATTTATGTTTTTTACATAAAATAATGACGTTTTTCGAATAAGATCCTTCAGAGTACATGTTGGCTTTGGAGTAGCATCCATGCAAATATACTAATAATAAATTATTGAAAAGACAAAACACTCTAAAACAAACCTTCTTTTCTTTCACTGCATAAACTGTCATGATTAATTCTTAAAATTACATACTAAGCAACTTTTGTGTGCTTATTTTATAAATGAACTGCACACTGCCCCCTAAAAAATGTGTTCAATGTTTTTCAACTTTTTCCATTCATTTTTTTAAAAATAATTTTCAGAAAATTCTTCATGGATGCTATACCACTTGTGGCAACATCTGATTCGGCAAAGTTCATGTATGAAATGATTTCAAGGAATGTGATAACGGAAACAGAGAGCAAGTTTTGGCTGACATCTTTGTCTTTTATTTCTGAACCAACAGCGGATATAATTTCCACTTTCACGGTACAGTATTTGTGTTATTAATTTTTTAATTTCGTATCTTTGCATGATTGCTGGTTTTTTGTTGCTTAAAATGGATGATAACTAATCATTTTTTTAGAATTCTCTTTTAGTAGGATTGAATATTGAGACACAAATTACTGCTGGAAACAAAATAAAAGCGTTCTTAGATACTCTTATTAAGAGTTAGAAAGATTTATCTAGGGAAAGTTAAAATCTGCTAAATTTAACTCCAAGTTTCATATCAAAACTGTTTTCAAGTTTAAAAAATAAATAAAAGAAAGAAGGTAGATTTTTTTTGCAGTTTTCCTTTTTACATTTGAAGTATTCCTATACTGTAAAATATGGATGTTTTTTTACAGTATAATACAGCTAATTTTTGGGTAATAAACTGTAAAATTGCTAATTTTACTGCTGATTACCGTGCGTTTTACAGTTTTAAACTGGAACCTCTGCTGCCAGTATTATACTGTTGTTTTTACCGTATAATGCACTGCGATGCAAAAGTTTAGACAAATGGCAAACATGTGAATAAAAAGAAAACTATTCAACAAAATGCTTTCAAATTTCTACTGCAGGTACACAATATGGTCCCAAATACGTGTATGGAGTTCTTAAAAATATAACTGGAACCAAATTTTGGACATTACAAAAGACATTTTTTAACATTGTTGAAAAAGTTTAGACAATAGTCAGATTTTATGCAAATATCCCTTGAAATGTGATTGGTGGAGGAAAGGCGGGACTTAATTATTCAATTATAAAGTGCAGAGATTGCTAAATAAATAATCAAGATCTCAAAAGCTCTGTAGTTCTCGTGTAAAGAAGATGAGAAAGTTTGGAAGCCGTAATTTGAAAATGAACCTACTTTATTAATTTTTTGTCTTTTAAATCGGCTCTAGTATGGTAGTACGTTGTTTTTTACTTTGTGGAGAGCAAATTCAGACATGCGTATCGATCAAAAAGTCCAAGAAAAATTATATTTCTTAAGGATGGAGGAATTGAAAAAAACGGCTCATACTGACGATTCGCCCCTTAATCCTACAAAACTTCAACTTGGGTCAAGAACAGCACGTGACAGCATAAGTAGATGAACAACTGAATCGAAATGCATAAAAAAAAACAAAGAATTGTGCTTTAGCCTTTTTGGACAGAGTGTCCCAAATAAGCCAGATTTTAATGGTAAAAGCAGAACAGCATATGATCATTGGAAATTTCTCAAGTCCCGAGAATATAGTTATAATCCTTCTAGGCCATTCCAATTTTAATAATTTTTATTATCAAAGAAAGTACCATTCATTTTTTAGTCACGATGATACGTATGCTGCTTTTCACATTAAAATCTGGCTTACTTGGGACACTCTGTCCGAAAAGGCTCAGGCACAATTCTTTGTTTTTTTAATGCACTCCGATTCAGTTGTTCATCTACTTATGCTGTCACGTGCTGTTTTTGACCCAAGATGAAGTTTTGTAGGATTAAGGGGCGAATCGTCAGTATGAGCCGTTTTTTCAATTCCTCCATCCTTAAGAAATGTAATTTTTCTTGGACTTTTTGATCGATACGCATGTCTGAATTTGCTCTCCACAAAGTAAAAAACAACGTACTACCATACTAGAGCCGATTTAAAAGACAAAAAATTAATAAAGTAGGTTCATTTTCAAATTTCGGCTTCCAAACTTTCTCATCTTCTTTACACGAGAACTACAGAGCTTTTAAGATTTTGATTATTTATTCAGCAATCTCTGCACTTTATAATTGAATAACAAAGTCCCGCCTTTCCCTTGACCAATTACATTTCAAGGGATATTTGCATAAAATATGACTATTGTCTAAACTTTTGCAACAATGTTAAAAATTGTTTTTTGTAATATCCAAAATTTGATTCCAGTTAAAATTTTAAGAACTCCGTACACGTATTTGGGACCATATTGTGTACCTGCAGTAGAAATTTGAAAGCATTTCTTTGAATAGTTTTCTTTTTATTCACATATTTGCCAATTGTCTAAACTTTAGCATCGCAGTGTACAGTAAATTATACGGTGTTAAACTGCAAAATTGCTAGTTTTACAGTTTATTACTGTGCATTTTAGTTTTAAATTAGACTCTCGGTTGCCAGTATTATACTGTAAAAACAACAGTTCACTTTTTGCAGTGTACGTTTTTTCTTTACTGAAGAACTTCTATTTAATTTATTTAAGATATTATACCTTATTTGCCTATTCCATGCGAGTGAATCCCTAACTATTTTTCAAATACGGAAGTTTTCAAAACTTACTTGCTTTACTTGCGTATTGATTTATTATTAACTAGCGTATACATAACTAACCTTTGAAGTTTTCATCAAATCCTAAAGTTGTCAAAACAATTAAAAATACCTTAGTATGCACGTAGTATTATAATTACGGACATTAGGTTACCAGCACAAAGTAAAATGTGAAAATACTAGAACTTCTTACGGGTAGGAATTAAGTGATACCAGACGAGTAAACAAAATAGACCAACTTCTGCAACAACAAATGTACTTATAACTAAATGTTGTTTCAATGGGGTTATATTTTCTTTACTATTGTATGAAAATCTTTTATGTGAAACATTTTAACTTCATGTTTTCATTAATATCATTACTTCCGAGAAATTTCCAAAAACGTCAATCAGTACGTTCATAAAGTGTTATTTACTTTGCGTGTACGGACTTGGTGTTTTTTACTGAACAAGAAATATAAAAATAGTTTCCCCATTATCCTAATAAACCAGTTTTTGCGAACTGGGTACTGAATTTTGAATTTAAGAAATGGTTTGTCAACAAGTCTTTAATATTTCAGCCACTTCTGGATGGAAGGCACGAACAAGCATTGCTTGGTGTTTCAGCCCTCATTCACACTTTCTGCAAATCTAATGACTGTTACCAAAGCCGGGAAGTTGAAGCTGCCGTTTCTAAGCTTATTCAAAATTTGGGAGATAACTGCTACAGTGCGGAAGACAAGAAGGTGAGTGCATATTCCTGAAAAATTAAAAATTTAAAATTAAATAAACTACAAACTGTTAGGGTAATTTTAATTTGCAGTTTCTTTATTTTTAAACATATTTTAATGTTTTATAGCGTCCATTGGCAATAAAGTGAAGAAAAATTATTTGTGCATAGTTTTGAAAATTTAACAAACAATAATTATATGCAACATGTAAATCACGAGAACGATAAGTTCCTTTCCTTCATTATGAGTCATATTCTACAAATCCTTTTTCCTGCAAACGTATTACAAATTATGTAAACTAGGTCGCCTACACACCACAAAAATGTGTCCGAAAGAGATCGACGACGTACTTTTTACATATATTGAATAAAATGAATGTAAATATATCTCTCTTTTCTTATTGAAGTTATTTGCTTATTGAAACTCTGTGAAGGTTTTCTAATACATAAGAGTTGACCTTGCATTTAATGAGAAATGCAGATATATAAAACTTTTAAATATAGGCTGAAAAAATAATAATTTTGAATTTAAGTTTCTATTGGATTATTTTAATTGGATATATAATAACGGAATAGTTTATGGTTATATAAACATTTATCGAAACATAATTAAATGCTTCTCAATATGTTTTGTTTGTGCAATTGAACACACCAGATCCACTATTTGTAGTTGTTCTGAAATATTTTCAGAAAGGTGGAGCTGTTGGATATTTTTTTTATGAATTACGCTGTTATATTGATATTCATTGTCAAAAGGTATAAATATTTGTGAAGTAGTTACAAATTCCATCACTGTTTTGTGCATTGAACGCACATTTGTGGCATAGTCTATGATTCGTAGTAGAACAAATCTATTACTTATCAGTCAGTAATTGGATGCATTTACAAACAACACAGAAAATATTACTAAGAAGCAAATGCTTACTTTTCAAAAGTAAATAATGATGACGATCATGATTGCGATGACGTTGATGGTAGTAATAATAATAATTATAATAGGAACAACAACAACGACAATAAATTAATTACAACATTTAATAATGATTACGGTATTAATAATACCACGTGTAAAGTATTGATGGTTTCCACAGGAGTTCGAAAAAGAATTAGGTCTGGATAAAATCGAAGAAAATTAGATGCGCGCTATGGTAAAATGAAAAGATGATAGATTAGATAAGCGAAGGTTCAATGCAATTAATATTTTTTTTTAAATATATCAGACACATACACACCCGTTCGCGAGCGCTCACGCATATGCAGTTTAAAAATTAATTGGAAAGAAATGTTTTCCTTCTTTACAGATAATTTTGACGCTGAAAGCTTTAAGCAACATTGGAATCATGTTTGACAGACAACGAGTTTTGACTGCATGCTACAAGAACCCACAACTTAGAACAGAGGTTCGTCTGGCGGCCATTCAAGCATTCCGTCGTGTCAGCTGTGATATCAACGTAAGCATTGCTTCAAAAATTATTTAAGCGTTTACCTGAGAACTATACTTTATGTAACAGAATTATCCACGTAACATAATAACAGCTACATGTAAGCGGCATAACAAGCCTGCTTTGTTGAAACGTTCAACACATAAATGACTTAACGTGAAAAAGTGTTAATCTTCCGGGAATTAATAATGCTATAGAAGAAATGGGCAATTAGTTCCGACTTCAGCATGGTTAATTTAGATACAGAAATTGCTTTAATTATTTTAAATCTTTGTCAATAGCTAAATGATCCTGAACGATAGATGTTTTGTTGCTATACTGTTCTCGTTCTGAACGCAGCTAAGCTCGTTGATTTATGATCAATGTTAAGTACTGTTATTTAGTAGTGTATTACATTACTTAAGTTCTGGAAGTAGGAAAAATTTAATCGTTTTGAATTTTAAACTTGAGTTTAAATTTTAATTTGATGGAATTTTAAGTAATAGATTAGTTTTTAACATTTATTTTCACATAATTTTTCACACCATTAGTTTTAAAAACGTATTCAAAGCTAGTTTTCTGCGTAAATGCATTGTTGATTTTGAATTTTTGTTCAAAGAATCAATTTACATATAGCTGGTTTCCTGGACCTATCAGCAATGTAACATTGCTTTTAAATGAAAACAAAGGAAAAAAATGGATTTACTGCATAAAGAGGGTTTTGCAAAATTATTATTAAGTATGGAAAATAAGTGTCTATATTCAATGATGGAAGTAACTATAATTTTTCAGAGAGAAGACCTTTTCAATACGTACAGAAACTACAACGAAGACAGTGAGATCCGAATTGCAGCATATTTAGCCGTTATGAACTGCCCAACTGCTGCCACGGTCAGCGATGTAAGAGACGTACTCATGAAAGAGACCATCAACCACGGTACGTAGCTAACTATGGGGCAATTCCATCGTTACAGACGTAACAATCGCAGACTTTGAACACAAATAATTCTGGTTTGGGCAGATGAAAGTCTTCAATTTTTTTTTCCTGTAGTGTAACTTGATGATGTTTATGCTACATTAAATTTGCGTGCAGATTGCTTAATTACAAAAAAATACAGAAATTAAAAACTGCCTGTTACAGACGTAATTCACAAAACAGCAAAAACTCGACTATGTCATACAACTTACAATATTCCTCTGAATTATACGGAAATTTTGAACTTTTTTTTTAATACGTGTTCTAGAGACTTCAAGCTTTCTAAAACCATAAAGATTGTGTGGATTTTGACT
Source organism: Uloborus plumipes (assembly GCA_038373865.1). NCBI lineage: Eukaryota > Metazoa > Arthropoda > Arachnida > Araneae > Uloboridae > Uloborus > Uloborus plumipes. The sequence continues at coordinate 19,740 of JAXGGA010000311.1, forward strand.
GCCGAATTTGTGAAAAAAATTCATAAACTTGTTACGGACGAAACAAAGTGGTGTTACAGACGTAACATCTCTGATTTGAAAGTAGAAAACAGTATTTTAAAGCAGGAATAAACAAAGATTTTTGTGCTAAAACAATACAGTAGCATTAATTAACACATTATTTGAATATTTTAAGTTATACTGTAACAGTTTTAGAAAATTTGGGTAAGTCTGGGGGAGTTGAGAGCATATGCCGTTATGTCAATATGTAACAATAAATTAATGCATCTTAAGACAATTATTTCCAAGAAAGATTGACACAAGAAAAGTTTAGAAGGGCCTTCACACAAATTTATTTATTTGTATTCTTAAAATTAATGCATAATGGGGCTGCTACATAAAAAAATCGGAAAAGTAAATTCCTCCCTGGAATCAGCGATAGGTCTAAGGAGAACTTAAAAATTTGAAAATGTTGGATGATATAGCAGAATACTAGTACCAAACTAAAATTTAACCTTCTTGGTGACAGTTGGTCAATTTTGATATATATTTTTTTTTTTTGAATGAAAAAATGTGTCCTTTTTCGTCCGACGTTCTCGAAATTCGAACGGCATTTTCATATTCTGTTCGAAAACAATGCATTTCGCAAATTCGCGATGTTAGCCCACCGTTCTTCCAATTTTGGCGTCAGCTTTAAAACATTTTCCTGGGGCATATAAATAATTTTAACTTTTTCTGCAATGGAGTTTGCACACTGAAAAAAGGAAAGAGCGTCGTTGACAAATGCTGTTCTAGATCTTACTCTCTGCCAAACCTGGTGCTTGACCATACCCCCAACTCCATCCACAGCTCCCTTTCCATGTGACGTAGCAAAAAAATGCCAGTTGAGGTATAAATATAATCAGTTATACCATATGTGTATTTTATGATTCTTAAGAAATAAATTTCAATTACATGCCGACATAATTAAAAATTTCAAAATCAGAATACCAGAAACTTTAGTACTCGTACCATATTATGCTATATACATGTATTGCTCATCCTGTGCTTTTTACCTATTTAATTGGAGATTTACTTTTGCTACGGACGTAACATAGAGCCATTTTTTATGTCCGAAATGTTACGTCTGTAACAGCATTAATTTAAAAACTGAATCAGTTGCAATATTTTTAACTATGGTGGGCAATTACTCTAAGAATTTTCCAAAAGGACCATTAAGGGTTTTTTTTAATTTTGATTTTTTAGGACGTAATGACAACTTTTGCTTCTTTTTTGTTACAGACGTAACATCAAACTTCTCTTTTTCAAACTTCAACTACACCATTTAGATCAATTCAAAAGAAATTAATGAATGCATATTATTATAGTACCGTCTTAGTAGTTAAAATTGTGGTACAAATAGTTATTTTTGTTTTTATTTTTCGATGAGAAATATGCATTTGAAAATGTGTTCTTTTTTCTGATTTTTACAAGTTCGTGAATATCGTACTTCCAACTAAGAAAACAAGTATTATTCTAACTCTCACCAAAAAACCAATGCAGGATTCTTAACATATACATCTTAAGCTTTAAAATGATGTATAACATAGCAACATAACTTCAATATGAATTTTTGACCAATTGGTTTCACTTTTCATGGAATGGCCCTATGATGTTCGAGCATTTGCATGAAATATCTCACACTGATTAGTTTTAGTCTCATTTAGTTTCATTTTCACCGGAATATTTTAAGCTCAATTTTCTTTTATATTTATTGCAACATGAGAGCTAAACATACGCCTTCGACGACACAAAACTTTTTACTATCTCTTACAGGACTTGGCCATATTGGAAGAGAAAGTAGTATGCTTTAAATAATTATACTTAGGGTAAATTGGCGACACATGATTTTTGTCGATATTAGAAAATACATTTTTCTTCGTTGGCAAAGTCCTACAACTGTGTAACAACCCGAGTATTGCCGCCACGTATGGTCAAAGTGGCATGAAAACTACGTATTTAGCGATAGCACATATTAGTTTTTTTTCTTTTTGAATGACTTTTAAATAAAAAGAGTTATTTAGCGCTGTAAAAGATCCATTTAAGTATGATCCCTCCGTCTTTTTTTCCCAAATAAGTTACCCAAGTCAACAAAAACCATTAAAATCTAACAATATGTGTCAAATAAATAAAACGTCATTAAATCCCCTTAAGAGTTTCATCAAAATGTAAAGCAATTCGTCAACTGTATCCAACAAAAATATAAGCTGTAATAAAACATAAAGTTTTCTGCAAAGAGAAAGCTTAAATCATTAAAAAACATCAAAAGTTCTATTAAAATTTAACATTGAAGAGAGAACAAATATTGTCGCTCTTGTAGAAATTTAAGGAACATATTGAACTGGTTTTGAATGCTTGAAATAATAACGATATTTATGTATGATTCTTTCCTTTCAGTGGGATCTTTTGTGTGGACCCACTTGACTGCTCTGGCTAAAAGCAAACATCCAGAAAGGAAACAGTACCGGGAAATCGTTTCAAATCTGTACCTCCTGAACAAGTACCAAGGGGACGTGAGGAAATTCTCCAGCGCCCACGAAGCAACTTTCTTCTTAGAATCTATTGATTCTGGATTCCACGTGGACAGCCACTTAATATTCTCCACTGATTCTTATTTACCGAAGTCAGCCATGTTTAACCTCACTGTTGATGTTTTCGGCAAAACATGTAACCTTTTCCAGGTAGGGATAGTACCTTTCTGTGTGTATTTAGCGTGGCTCTGGTAAGGTGAGCTATAACCTGTACATTGCTTAGCTATTTGTTTGAGTAGTAGTGAAGGGTAATCTCGTCCGAGTTGAATGGCATTACTTCCCTCGTAGTTTTGAAAAAGTATTCCAACTGAAATCCGCTGCAGTTACCCTTTCCTATTACCCGAAAGAGGGGCAAACATTGTTAAAGTTCTACAACTGCTCAACTTATCAGAACCACGCTACACCTTCTGATTAATTTGGATTTCAAAATATTTTCATTAGACTTCATTTTTTGGAAGTTCCCACGAGGTATTTCTAAGTTAAAATCCTTTAAGATGTTTTAAGTAAAGATGTATCAAATTGTCGTTGAGCCTCCAAAACCTGAAAGAGAGTTGAGAGGAGAGAGGGCGGGGGTCTTGGACAGCTACATTTAAGCTGAAACAAAACAAAAAATATTTCTAGCTCGACCAGTAAATATAACAGATCAGAATAAAGCAGCTGGACCAACTAATTTTTTACATTTTATTTACACTCACATGTAGCCACCCCAGTCCTCCCTCAGTTTCATTCCTTTCAACTGTCCTCAACTACATACGTTTATGCAAAATGTTCTGGAAAAAGGAAAAATTAATAGTTTTGAATTTAAAACTTGAGTTCAAATTTTAATTTGATGGAATTTTAAGTAACATTTATTTTCACACACTTTTTCACATAATTAGCTTCTAAAAACGTGTCAAAGGTATAATTTTTTTGCGCAAATGCATTGTTGGATTTGAATTTTTGTTAAAAAAATCAATTTACATATCGCTTGTTTCCTGGACCTATCAGCAATGTAACATTGCTTTTTAATCAAAATAAAGGGGGGAAATTGAATTTACTGCATATAGCGGGTTTTGCTAAATTATTATTAAGTATGAAAAATATGTGCCTATATTCAATGATGGAAGTAACTTTCTTTTTCTAGATTGATGGTCGTATGGAAGGATTGGAAAGAGTTGTGGAAAGCTTCTTCGGTCCGAGCGGATATTTCCCACAGAAAAACATCGCCAAAATCCTGAGAGAAAAACGATCGATTTCGAACAACAAAATTGATGACATGGATGAGAAGGTAAAGGGTGCATTAATATTTGCTCGAAACATGCACTGAATTATAAATTTTCCGAAGTGCTTTGTTTATGAAGCCATTGTTTCTAAAAAAACACCTTAAAAAGTGATGCTTATTCTTTTCTATGAAAATACATAAATTTAAATTATTTGTTATGTGATAAAAAAAGTGATAATAGGTTAAATTTAATCTTAAAAAGAGCTTTAACTCGTTAATGGTCATGAGACGTTAGTGTCTGCTTGTAAAATGTATTTTACACGTAATCCAGTGGAATTTTTTTTATAAATTTTTCTCCTTGTTATTTAGATAGCAGACTTTTAATAGTGGGTGAAATTAATAATTGGTTAAAAAATATACTGCCATCTTTCTATTTTTCTTAAAAATGTCTCTTTAGTATTATGTTAAAGGTTATTAGTTTCAGTAGTTATCCAAATGTTTCCGAGTGCAGCAATAAATTAATCAAATTTCCACACATGATTGTGATTTTGTGTGTCTGATGGATCATTAAGTTACACATTTCTCATCCATTCATACAAAAACTGCCGAACAAATTTTCAGGAACTTATCATGCATGTCATTTATGTCGCTATTTAAGAGTTTTATGTATTAAAAAAAATCACATTCTACCCCAAAATATTTACAGCTCTTAAAATATTGATTTAAGATCAAGCACTAAAGTAAATTCTCAAATATGTAATGCTACTTTTTTTTTTCAAATTTTAAAAAGATAGATTTTTCTTGAAAGAAGTGGCCCACAAAATAAATCTCTAAATTTCAGCGCCATTAATTATATGAATAAGGTTATTTTCCATTGGACATTGCTTGATAAAATCAGATAACTTAAAAAATAGACTTGCCTTTTCCTGAAAATTCTAAATTGTGTGTCAAATAATTTAAGTCATTGACTTAACGCACATTATTAAAAAAATAAATATTTTAAATATTCATTAACGCTTTTGTTTGAATTATAGTTCCAAGCCAAATCTCGATTCAGCCAAGAGCCCTATGGATCAATGGATGTGAAAGTATTTGGATCATCTCTTTGGTACAGCCAATTCAAGCAGAATGACGACGGTTCTCCAGACATTAACCTCCTCGAATTGGTGACGAAACTCGCCGAGGAACAGGAAAAGGAATATTCACGCAGCTTCATGTTCCTGGACACCACTTTCACAGTCCCCATGACCAGTGGTCTTCCTCTTCGCATTGCCGTCAACGGAACAGCAAGTGTTGCTCTGAAAATTGGCGGGAAATTTGACGTGAAGTCGATGCAGCATGTTGATGTTCTTGGAAACATTGAGCCAAGGTGAGCAGAAGGAAATTCTCATTTTTCTCTACACTCGGCTGCAACTTAACATGACTATGGAGAAATTATATTAATATATCACATAAAAAAATTTATATATTATATAACATTCATCAGCATAGATTAATAACATTCATAATGCTCATCATTTCTAATGAACATTACGTGCCAAAGATTTTATTTTAAGTTTGAAATAGTTTTTTGCAAGACTGAATTATTCAGAAACGGTATAGTTTCGGAAAAAAATCTTTTTATGTTTATATCAGAAATTCAAACCTCAAACCCGATACGTCACAAAAAAGATTGGTTTTAACTCCTGAAAATTGCAATACAGTTTCGTGTTTTAGCCTTTAAGCAAATATTTCATAGCTCTTACCAAATATGAACATAAAACTTCGTACCTTCCATATTGAAAACAAGTTATACATGTTTAAATTAATTACTGTAGAATTGCCATCCTATTGAAATTATAATTTTCCACTGAATGTTTCAGTGGTGCAATCGAAATTGCCAGCTTGATGACTGTAGATGTCGGAACAGCGGCACGATCCGGTCTACGCGTCGTCGGAACCATGCACTCCTCTACTGTTCTCAACGGAAGAGTAGAAGTGAGGAATGGTGAAGTAGCCAAAGTGCAACTCAACATGCCAAGAGACAGAATAGATGTGTTCAACATGCAGTAAGTGTGCTTTAACCACTTCAAGTTTCAAATTATACACCGTAGGATTTAATATTTTACTGATAAACTGCGGATAAATTTAGAACCTAACAACTGGTTAATTAAAGACTACATATGCTGATAACTTTATGTAATACAAATGTAGAGATGATGACGCAGATATTTAGCTGCTGAATTCTTTAGTGGTTCATGCGTTTATACATATTTTTTTCCTTTAAATCGTTGTATTTAATTTTTCTAGAGCTAATAATTTTACTATTCTAAATGTTTTTTTAATTTTTAATCATTGTTTTTTTTTCTGTTTTTGAACTCCAATCTCATGTATCTGCTATACATCTACACTGTAAAAAATGAATTGTTTTTACAGTATAATACAGCTAATTTTATGGTGATAAACTAAAACTTGCTAATTTTGCAGTAAGAAACTAAAATTTCTCCTTTACAGTACTAAACTGTAAAAGTTGCTAATTTTGCAGTAAAAAACTAAAATTTCTCCTTTTACAGTACTAAACTGTAAAATTGCTAATCTTACAGCAATAAACTAAATTTACTAATCTTGCAGTTCCTTACCGATCATTTTACAGTTTTAAACTGAAACCTGTTCTGCCAGCATTATACTGCTGTTTTTACAGCATAATACAGCTAAATTGTACGGCAATAAACTGTAAAATTGCTAACTTTGCAGTCAGAAACTGTAAAATTGCTAGTCTTGCAGTTTATTATTGTGCATTTTGCAGTTCTAAATTGCAACCTCGGCTGCCAGTATTATAGTTTAAAAACAGCAGTTAATTTTTCGCAGTGTAGACACATAATACATAATCAGGTATTTTTACAATTAAAAAAAATGTTACAATTTTAGATTTTGTCTCATGTGTTGATAGTTTTAAAATAATTCTCCCTTGAAAACTTTTAGGAGCAAAGTTTACCTACTCCACGGAACAAACGAAAAAGAACAGAAAGCTGACAAGAAAGACGGAGCTGTTATGAAGAGCTGCTCCGGAGACACTGTCAGCACCATCTTCGGTGTGAAATTCTGCTCTGAGCTCCAGCTTCCTCCATACAAACCCAACTCTCCCCTCCATCCAGTCAACGGCCCGGCATCCTTCAGCCTCTACATCTTGAAGACAGATCAAAGCCTCAAGAGTTATGAGTTTGATGCCTTGTGGCGAAATGATGGGGTAAGTGCCTTGAGAATGTAAATATTCAAAATATACTGTTGAGCCGTTGAGATCAGAAGCAATCTATATATTTTTTAAATAAATAATTTTTATGTAAACTATCCAAAGTTAGTGTTAACCTCACTCAACTTCTTGAGTGAAGGTGGTATACGTCTAGGTTAAATCTATTTGTTGATAGACAGTAATAGTATAACGGAAGAGCAGTAGTGTTTTGTGCAAAAGTGTCTACTAAACCAATCAACAGTTCAAAATCCCAATGTATTGACCTAAACCATTTCTGCTCTCAACTGCTCGATTTTAAACAAAAAGATTTCAAAAAACAAAGCAAGTCTATTTTCAGGAACGTATTTTATAAAAATATATTTAAAAAAACGATCAGATTTTGACACAGTTTTATTTAAAATATTTCTTTCCATCTATTGAAAGGACTATTTTGAAGCATAACAAATTTTTGGAATAAAAACACTTGGGATTATTTCAAAGCAAGACACAATACTTTCGCATATTTTTTATCACTATGCTTTTACTGAATCCCGATGATTAAAGTTCTTTAAAAACGAATACAAGTACAGCGTTTCAATATGTAAGCCCCCTAGCGTACTAAAAGCAAAACGTAAATCTGAACTATATCAAAAATCGGTCTAATATAAAAGTTCAAATTCAGTGAGCAAAAATAAAATGGTAAATTAAGTATGTGATAGCTAGATTTCTGCTATATACTGTTTTCTGCTTTTTAGAAAAATATAAACGGAATGATATCATTGAACACGCCACAATCAGAGATTGACAGAGATGTGAAAATGGAAATCGCATTGAATCAAGTAGACCACACTGCAGTCTTCAAGGTGAAATCTCCAATGAAAAAGCTAAGTGTTAAAGGTAAGAAAAAGTGAATTGTTAAATAATTTCTCTTAAGTTTTGTAAAAGCCTTCTTTTGTTCAGTTTTATATTATGCATACTTTTAAGAGAGTAATTTAATAATTGAAGTGCTGCCTGCCAATAGGAAATAGCTCCAATATCAATGTTTTCAAAAAGTCTGTACTGGAACTGGAAATCCTAATCTATTTCTTTAAATTTTCTTTTAGTATTTTAATAAATCGCTTACATGCTTCTCAGTACAGTTACACGAATAAAGTCATGAAAATGAAGCAAGAAAAACTGTGATTCGATATTTTAAACTTGAATGCGGGAAATATAAATCCGGAGCTAGGTTTTCTTCAGCAAGCTCTTCAATAGTAATGACATTTTTAAACAAAATTAACTGCTATATTAACTCGATCCATGAACTTCAAGTTGGTTTATCTTGCATAAGCTGTTTGTTTCCTGGATTTTTCTTTTTTTTTTTGAAAAATGTCGTATTTAATTACATAAACTGCATTTATTGTTTACAGCTAAATTCCTCAACGTTGAATCTCAGAAGAAAATTGACCTTGGAGTTGACATCGACGACAAGAACTACTTCTCCATGCAAGCTGATCTGCAGAGCTCTGGAAGTAAAGACTCTCTAACCTATGAGCCATCATTCGAAATAAGGATACCATCTCGAAGGCTTGCAGCTGTCACAGGTTCGTTCAACATGAAGGCTGGTCAGAGGTATATGGGGCAGATTAAGGTTGAAGATCTGACACAGAGACCAATACTGGCTAAAGGTAAGCTCTTTTAGAAAGAAGAGCTGATGCCCTATTTGTTACGGATTAATGATGATTCACGTTAATTCTGTGGCTTGGTTCTAAAAGGGCCTAAGTCAAAAATGTTAGTTTCGAGAAAAGGCGATGAAAGATATTTGAGATTTTTTAGAATGCTATAACTTTTTTAGATTAAGATTCCCATTATTATTTTTGGTATTTGTTTATTGTTAGTGTAAAGAAACATTATTTTATCATATGAAATTTTTTATAATAATTTATATAATATATAATATATTATTATATATTATATAGACATTGGCCTTTGTAGAATTAGAGTTTTACTAAATTGGAAACTTTTGATGTAAATAACACAGAATGTGAAAAAATTGACATTTGCCCTTTTAGAACCAAGCCACAGAATTGTTGTGTTATATAAGGTTAATGGACATTTATTGTTGCGCATTAATATCAATCCGCTTTAGTGTTGATGCGAATTTATTGTTTCCATATATGTTCTGCTTGTAAATATTAATGTTGTAGGCGCGTGCTATGGTGAAAAAATACCACGGTGAGTTTGGATGGCATTGCCTCCAGAGAGGCCGGACATTTTTATTTTATACATATGACAGCATGAGAAAGATGCTGGTACAAAGCAAGGACACCGGCGGGAGTTGAACCCAAGACACCCAGCATTTGAAGCAAAGCTTCTACCACAAAGCCACGAAGGCCCTAAATAATAATGTGTTTAGGCCTATGTGATAAATGTAGCTATATTTATTTTAATTCTCAAATGAACCGACATTAACATAAAAAAGGAAATAGTATTCTCTAGTTATTAACAATCTCAACAAACTTTTTTGGTGGGTAATCTCAGCTTCAAAGTGATCAGTCTCCTGCTCAGTTATTTCACATTAATGCAAAGACGAAACTGCCGTCTCTGAATGTCTTAACCGGCCTATTGATACTGTTAATTACAATATTCTTAATATTGCCTAAGTAACTTTAGACCTTAACATCCCAGGTGTTTTAGCTTTAAAAAAAACTTTATGGAGCTCAGATAAAAATTGCGAAATATCAGCTGCAATAAGAATAACTGAATTGAATCTTGAAATTTGGAAGAACATGAGTTTCTACCTGATGCTCTAGATTTACGATGTATCCTTACTGCTGATGTATTTAAAGCAGGATTGAATTAAAAAGTGGTCCGAATTTTAACGGTGTGTTTCTAACATACCGTTAAGTTTTAATTTTCTCTTGTCTTTTTTTCTCTTTTTTGAACCGATAAAAATTCATATGTAATTAATAACTTTATAACGCTGTAACACACCTAATATTGCCTCTTAAATGACGGAATTTTTTTCGATGAAAGTAAAATCTTTTTATTTTTGGTAACTTTTTGGATAGTTAAATGCCACGTTGACAGTAAAATATATTTCATCATTCTTTCGTTTTGAGAAAATCAAGAATTAAGAACTTAACTTGCAAGCTCAGTCCAATTATGTGAACTTAAATGCATATTTTTTGGTTTGTTTAAAATAATGATTTTCCGTTTTTCTATTATCTTATAGGTAGCTTTGAACTTGCCAGGACTGGTAGATATGCAGGAGAATTAACACTGAACAGCTTTGTAATAGATGGTACTATTAAAGGATACGCTCAGACAGGAGATAGCATGTCATCCAAAATAAATGCAGAGTATAAATTCCTCGACGGAATAAAGAACAAAATCAACTTTCAAGGAAAAGTTAGGAACCTATCTGCAAATGCATTAATGAAATACACAGGACTGGTCAATTTAGAAACTTCACTGTTGCCTGAATGGAATACTGAACTATCTTTCGAAACCATGCAAACCACAGGGCACATCGAAAACAGCATTGCGATATCTCTTGGAGATGGAGTGAGAAGCCGTATGCACAAAATAAGAATGCAAAAAATTATCAAATACGAAGGAGACTTAAAAAACAACAAAATATCATCAGCATTCAGTTTGTCATATCCAGAAAAGAACATTGATTATTCTTTAGAGCTTAATCACGACATGAATATTAATGAAAGAAACACGGTTGGGCAGTTTAAGAACTCCATGAAACTCTTATATGATGCCAAGAAGCAACTGAACTCAGATATAATGTTAGAAGTTAATTTAGAAAACTCTAAATCTCTGACAGCAGACATGAAGGTTAACTATCCAGGACGAGAAGCAAAACTCCGAGTCGAATTGGGTGAGGAGGGCCAGAAAGAATACAAAGGTGTGCTCTCCTGTCAGTGGCAAACCGGAAAAGTAGCAACAGCTCAACTTCGGTTTAAAGATATGAGCGATGGTGGCATAATGAAATACGAACTTGAAAGTGGAGTAAATCTTCCGTGGCGAAATCCAATCATATCATTAAGCACAGTGACGTTCAAGCAAGGATGGTACTCAGCACACAGTGAATTAACTACAGGATTGGATAAATACCGAGCTAAAGCAGACTTTTCAATGGGTAACGGAATTAACCACAGGATGGTGATGTCATTTGTAAAAAACAATGATTTATACAGCTTGGAGATGTCTGTTCAGAATATCAGAAACAAACTCAATTGCCAATTTGAAATGAAAAGACCTCACCACCAGAGAATCTTCTCCAAATTTGAAGGGAGGCTTGACCGAGCATTTAAAACAGCAGCACTTGAAGTTCTATGGGATGCTGACAGAGATACAAGCAAAAGATTTGGCTTGAACGGTGAAATACGCAAACAGAACGACGGATATGATGGAAAATTCACCATGCAGATTCGCAGAAGAACAATTATGGGATTCTTACAAACCAACTTGCAAGGAGAATTACTTAGCCGCAATTTTAGAACAGAAAATAAATTGGTAGTAGAGTGGTCGCCATCAGAGAAAGCTGCTCTTGAGTTTTCAGCTGGAGCTCTGTTTGACAGATCAAGGCAGCAGATAAACAACCACATAGAGATTAGTACACCATATTACGGATACGAAAACATGACCTTCAACTTAAATCACATGTACAGCAACCAGCAATGGGAAAGTGAAATGTCTACCTTCTTACCAGGAAACAATCGAGTTCTGATGTCGTCGAATGGAAAATACTCCTTCACTTCGGGTGGAGCCTCACTGGAAACACGAGCACAATTGCAGTCTTCATGGAAAAAAATGGAGGAAGTCTCTTTTGCTTTATCCCATGATCACAATTTAAAAGAACTGTCTAGTAAAGCTGAAATTAATTGGGGAAAAGAAAAAGCTCTCATGCAAATATCTGGAACTAAACAGGCTTCAATGGTTACAGCATCTTTTAAGATAAACTCTCCCTTTGATAATTTCAGAGATGTTTCTGTAGAAATGACGCAGACTATGGCACCTGGTAACTACAAAACGAGAGGATCAGTACAGTGGGCTTCAAGAAGAAAACTTTTGTTTAACTTGGAAGGAATTCACATGTTCCAAGGCCGCCGTAGGATTTGCACAGTGACGTTTACGACATCCACTCCTTTTAGAGGATACGAAAACTGTCTCGTGAAAGGTACGTACAGCAATGATGGTTCAGTCCTGTCTACAGATATGGAGATGACATGGAGCAGAAACAAAGTTGCGGCTTCTTTTAATGGTTCTATGAGGAGGAGCGTAAGCGATAACAATCTTGAAGCTAAGTTGCAATTCACTAGTCCATTCAAAAATTACGAAAATATTATGTTATCATCTTCTCTAGAAGTTAACAGCAATTCTTACAAGGTAAATATTGATACTCAGCTTCAAAACAGACCCACTGTTTCGTTTAACTCACAAGGAAAAATGAAAAGTCTTAGCGATGTTGAAGTCAACGCCGTACTTATCAGCCAGTTTCCAAGGTATATACCTGAGAGAGCAACAATAGACTTTGTCCATAAACTTCAAGATTCAAGCGTGAGAACTTCCCTGGACACATTTTACGGAGACAGGCGATTAACGGTTCTTGTACAAGGATTGCATGAAAAAGCCTATGGCTCAAGAAATGTCGAATTATCCGTTGTAGCAAATACGCCATTCTATGGATATGAAGATATGAAGCTTGAATTTGCTCACAACAGTCGTGGCTACGAGTACAATACAAAAGTAGCAATAAACAAGAATGAAAAAAGTGGATCTGTAGTTCATACACTTGTTGCAAGAGATGCCCTTAACGTAGAAACTTACATTGAAACCACCTCCAATGTTTTCCCCGATGCAAAAATGTCACTTTCCCAAAAGTATGATGAACGGCTCTTCGAACACAAGACTGATATTGTTTGGGATAGGAGTAACAAAATCAACGTCATCGCACAACTTCTAACAAAACCTTTCTCCAAAGAACTTTCATTTAAAATCAACACTCCTTTCAGAACGGTAAGAGAAGTTGAATTCAAAACCAGCTTTGATAGCCAAAATTGGGAACACAAAGGTTCTATGTCGGCGCAATGGAATAGATACAACAAACTCACTCTTAATGGGGATCTCCGGAATTATCGATGGCAAAATGTCAACAGCCGCCTTGAATTTTCTAGCACTTTGAAGAGCTACGAATTTTATGCAGTATCAGCAAAATACGACCTCACTGCACCGCAAAAATCAGCTGAACTCACCTATGAATGGGATTCCAATAACAAGAAAGCCGTCACAGTTAAAGGTAATTACCTGCTGACTTACAGTTTGAAAAGCGCCGAGTTTGCTCTGACAACTCCATTCAAAGAAGTGGATAATCTCAATTTAGGAATTAGTTTCGTTAAAAAGCCATCACAAAAAAATGTGAATATAATGTTTTCTTTACAAGGAGAAAAAACCATCCAATTCAATGCCAAATCTGACATCCGAAACAGCAAAGGAGAAATATCATACGATTTGAATAATTCATTTGGTTCCACGCTGAAACAAACGAAAGGTCATATCAAATATGCAAATAGTAACGACAGACTGAATGGAGAAATTCTTGGTACATGGAATGACGAGGACAAATTTCACTTAACAAGCGAATTGAGAGCAACCTATGGAAAGTTAAGAATTTCTGCATCAACTCCTATTTCTGGATATGAAAAACTAATTTTTGATGCAGAGGGAGATTTTGAGCAGCCAGGCAAACCCATGAAAGTCATGTGTCGTTGGGGAACTGAAGGCATTCTTTCAATCAGTACCAAGTATAACGAAAATCGAGAAAAATCAGAGCTGATAACAACTGTGACTAGCTCTTTTGAAAATTATAGGAGCATCATTGTACGGTCAGAATACACCTCGAGGAGAGACAGTTATGCAGGAAATTTATTAGCAACGGTGAATGATAGAAACACCTATGAAGGAAGCTTCAACTTGGACAATAAGGTTGACAATGTAGAGCTCAGTTTTAGTTTAAATACTCCACACACGCCTTTGAGAAATGTGCGACTTTCTTCAAAATTAAACTGGAATGGCGAGTCGTTAGATGGAACTTTAAGATGGGAAGGAAAAGAAGTTAAGATTACTTTTTCACACACAGGTGCAGATCTTTCGAACTATAAATCAAAATTAAGAATCGAAACTCCCTTCAAGAATTACGAATTATTCATCTATGAAACTTTCTTACGACTAAATGGACAATCTATTAACGGAAGGATGTCTGTAGTTACTCCTTTCAATATCGCTCGAAATATGGATTTAACGGCCGATTTCAAAAATGACAATTCAGGATGTTCGTTAGCTATAGTTGTTGCTACTCCCCAAAAAAAGCTCACCGTTGAAGCCAAATTGTCTAACCGTCAATTTCAACCTCTTACCATTTTCCTGGACATTGATGCTCCCTTTTTGGAAATGAAAAAAGTTTCTTGCCGGGCTGAAGTTCACATGGCACACTGGAACAACGCCAAGGTGTCACTTTCCACAAACTCTCCTTTGTTTAATCATGCATTAAAGGCTGAGTTGCTAGCCGGAAAAACTGGAATGAGTTTCGAAGGTACAGTTGAATCCACAGCAATTTCTTCTGGAAAAGCTCGAGTTTCAATGAAAGCTAATTACGTCCAAGCCCGAGACATGAACGCTGAAGGATCTGTCGAGTTGTTCAATAACGTCCACTCAATCACTGCACAGTTTGTGGACACAGGCAGAGAAATGAGGATGGAATCTCGAGTTGACAGCTCTTTACTCCCTGAAGGTAATCTGCAGGTTGTAGGAATGCTTTCAAGGCGTCGCAGTAAATCAGATTTAAAACTTAGTTTCACTGTTCCGAGCTCGACACATAAAGTTGAAGCTAAGTACGAATCAAAAGGCAATCAAGTTACTGCCAGCATGAAAGTTGATAGCGATATTTTACCCTTTTCCAGTATGGACTCTCAAATAAAATACATTAATAATAATTACCGTGACGTTGAAACTGAATTAACAATTAAAACTCCTGATTCAACCCACAGTTTCATTTATAATGTAAAAAATTATCCATCAGAAAAAATGGCTGAAATCAAAATCAGTTGTCCATTCTCTAAATACTTAGAATCTTTTAGTATCACTGGAAGTTTCAACAATAGAAACAACGAAGAACTTGATGGATCTCTGTCTGTGTTTTCGATGGAAAAAAACATCAGAATTGCTGGAAACATGAAAAACACAAAGTGAGTACTTAATAGTTAAATATAATTCTTACTATTGTGGAAAATATAAGTTTAAATGATAAAATTCTTAATAATTTCAAGCTTTTATTTTTATTATACTTTTACAGCATGATTTTCTGATGATTTTAAATTCTGTTTTACATAATACGAAAATGGGTTCACCTTTAAGTTATGTTAAGTCTTTTTCTAAGATTTAATTTGGTAATGAAAGCTAATAAGCTTGACTAAGTAATTTTGTTCAAGTCTTACCATAGAATAAATCATTATTTCATTTATTTTTAGGTGGGAATCAGTGGAAGCTTTCTTCACAATCAATACACCTTTCCAAGTATTGCAGTGGGCCCGGATGAATGTTAATTACAACAATGAAAAATATCAAGACTTTACATGCAACTTCGATGTAGAGACCTCAAATCCAAATCTTCGTCTACTTGGAGTGACCTCAAAACTTAGTAGATCCAAAGGAGCTGAAGATATGTCTCTAATGTTCCGTCTTCCTCTCAAGAGTTACCAAACCATTCAATTACTTGCAAATGGCCACTACACAGAAGATTTTTCATCGGCTGATTCACGCGTGACATTAACTCTTCCCGGAAATAAGTACAGCATCTATGGTCAGTATGGTAATAGGGAGGCTAGAGTGTCAGGAACTGCAGAACTTGAAGTTAATGGGAAGAAATGGATGACTTCGGGAAGATTAGAACGGGCCAGCGACAAGAAAGACCTCTCTGTAAGTTTCACCCTTCCAAGCAATGACAAGTATGATTTTGGAGGAGTTTATGGTGGTTTCGAAGATACTCGTTACGTATCTGCATCATACATAAGCCCAAAAGCTGAAAAATATCACTTTAATTCAAGTGTAAAGTTTACTAACTTGGCAAACTTTGATGTTGAATTACAAGTTGAATCACCATTTGAAAACTACAGAAACCTCCAAAGCACCATTCATCAGCAATATAACTCAAACTACCTGTCAACTAATGTTGAATATACGAAGAATGGACGCAAAGGGTTCTTCAAAATATTACACCGTATTATGCGCAATAGAATTGCTGGTAATGTGCAGATGGGATGTCCGTACACTAAACTAAGAGACCTGAAAATATCTTACAACCACGACGTCAAATCCACAGATAAGGAATGCAGCTTTCAGTTGGATTACAACAGAGTGAAACAATTCAAAGCAGAATTGATGAGATTTGGAGGAAAATCGTCCCATATCATCTTAGATGTTCCTGTTCTTCCTTTAACCATGACAGCAAGCATCAAATACCTGTATTCTGGAAAAGAAGTGAACTTCAAGTCAGATTATTACTCCAGAGTGATGTCATTTAGGTCTTCATACCAACAGGATGGAGGACAGCTTCTCCACGATGCTGCTTTCAGTTGGGACGAAAGAATGGAGAAGAGAGTTTCATACGATTTTAAACTAATCGACACTGATACTGGAAAAGAATTATGGAGCAGATTGGATACTCCTGTCAGATCTCTGATGTTAAAAGGCAACTTTACAGGAACAAGCCGAGCACGTTCTGGAGGAGTCGACTTTTACTGGGACGCATCTAGAAGTCTTGAAAGACACATGGCAGTTGGAATTGAGCACAGTGACATGAGCAAAGGCAATACTAAGACCCACAGAGTGCAAATAAGAGTGGAACATCCGAAGCTAACACGAGTAAGTCTATTTCTGCTCTTTTCGTATTCATTGATTGTAATCAATACATTAATTAGCAATTATATTTCGAATAGGAAATTATTTAAGGACTTTATATGTAAAACGAGAAAGAGAAAATGTTTTAGAGCTGTTAGCATAACAGGGTACTTAAGTACAGAGTGAAAAATATTGTGACAATGTCGAACTTTTTACCATACTAATAGCATCAATACTGTTTCCTAAAGCATTAGTTTGCTTTTTCGTGCGAAGCGAAAAAATACTCTCAAGTGGTTCTTTAACCACAATAAACACTTATTTTGAACTATGATTTTTTCGCACTTTCACTAGGTTTAAACAAGAATTATAATCCAAAAGTCATCTTTAAAAGGTTTCTTAAATCAGAAAATTTATGGTTAATCACACGTGAATCTTTTTTCTTCTTTCATCCGTACGTATGTATCTCTCAATAAATCAAAAACCGGTTTCAGAAAGAAAATTGCATTTTCTTTCGTAGGACCTGTTTAACATCTAACCCCTGTCGTAACACACAGGGGCCGGCCGTGGTGGCCCGATCGGTAAGGCGTCGGACTCGTAACCGGAATGTCCCGGGTTCGATTCTACATGATCAAAGATCTTCCGTCTTCATTAATGGCTGCTGGGGGACGTTAAAACTGCTCGTGGTCATAAAATCCTCCAAGTGAATCTATACTTCTGGGGGTTACTAGACCAGGGGATCGGTCGGCTCCTAGTCTGGGTCTAAAGAACAGAGCACTCTTCAGAGCCCCATCCAACCAGATAAACCACGAGTTGTCGTAGGAACGGGGACACTGGGGTGAAAGTGAAAGTATACTCCGTAAAAAATGAATGTTGTTTTCACAGTATGATACAGCTCTAATTTTACAGTACTAAACTATGAAATTGCTAACTTTAAAGTACTAAACTTAAAAATTGCTAGTTTTAGATTTAAATTGGAGCCTTGGCTGCCAGTAATAAACTGTAAAAACAACAGTTCATTTTTTGCACTGTAGTAACACTTATACTCAAATTTATATAGTAACTGATAGAAAATGTAATTATTCCTTGGTCATTTATTTAGGATATTGTTCAAGCCAACACTCTTTCTTTCGGGCCATCAGAGCTGCTGCTGAAGAGTGAACTCCTCTATTCCCGACAAAGGCATCAGGATGTGGTTCTGGAAGTGAAAGCCAACGATTTGTCCAGGAACAGCCGAGAGGCTCATTACAAGGGCGAAATGATGGTGCGCCATCAGAGCAGCAGGCTCGACTTGCGAGCCGCTGCGGAGGTCATGGACAGCAAAGTTGAATCCAGCGCTCATCTGAAGCTCAGCAACATGGACAGGATGCAAGCTCAAAATATCAGAGAAATAAGGGCGAAGATTTTCAAGATCAGACAACAGATTGATGTTATGGTAAGTTACGAATCATTGCAAAGAGTGAAGAAGTTTGAATGGGATTTTGCCGCCTGAGTGAAATTTCTGTAATTATATTTAGATGCGTTTCTGACAGTATGGAATACAATAAAACCTAAACCTTTTTTGAAAAACAAAACTTTAAAAAAATGCACGAGCATAAGAACCCAAAAAAAAGGTAAAATTTAGTTGGGTAAAGGAAAAAATATTAAAAAGACTGTTGCTAAGTCCAAAGAAAAGATGTATATTTGGATCTGTGTAACATAATTGATACGTTAATTAAATATATTTCTTGAAAATTTTTAAGTACATGCGTATGCGGAAACAAATTTCAGTTTCATTTCCAGTTATTGTACTTTTTATTACGATAACTATTATAAAATTAGAATTTATAAAAACACGAGGGTGATCACTTTCCGCAAAAGAAAAAAAGCAGTTTTCTGTTTTTGAATACTGATATCAATTCTTCTTGACAGCTACCGGGCTAAAAACAGCAAATTCTGAAAAATATAAATGTCATCCCAAATAAAAGATAGTTACCGCCCCTCGTTATATCACGCTTTTCGAAAGACAATAAAAAAGAGCGATATAACCGTCATATATATTAGCGGTTCAAATAACATGCAAATAAATGACAAGTGCGCTTACAAAAATATTAGTTTATCATCACATTATTGCTTTTTTTTTTACAAAAATAAAAGACAATTAGCCTACCAACTTCTCTCATAGAATAAAAAAGCAAAATAATTTCAACTATTTTTATTGTTTTGTGGTGGAATACAAATTGAAAGTTGCAGCTGAAACTGCAGTGAGGTAAGTGTATGGAAAACATGCCATATTTATTGATTGATTAAAAAGATAAAATACTTTTTCCGAGAAGAAAAACTTTTATTTTTCTGTAGTGTCCGCTAATAATCAACATTTTTCTTATTTTTTCTTGGGAGATAAACTAAGTGCGATACATCCGAAAGAACGGTATAACAAGGGGTAACTGTATTTCTAATGAGTGTCATTCATTTCTCAAATAGATATAAAAATCATTTATAAACTAAAGGAAGTGCTTTTTTAAAAAATAATGTTCTCAAGCTCATGCTTATAGTGTTGCACGGTTGTACGGTTCTTATAAATTGTGATGTTAATTTATATGCACAATGCTGAAAACATTTTTTAGATGAAATCCAATGATAACGAAGTTAACTACTTGGGAGAAGTGTCAGGAAGAGGTGGTGACATGAACCTATCCATTGAACGAAAGTTGAATGAAAAGAGGGATTTCAATGCTCAAATCAACTTCAGCAGACGTAATAAGGCTCTTGATCTTAGTGTACTTAATTCAGGTAAGTAAAGTCAAAAAACAAATGCTCCTTAGAATTGCATTATAGTTATCACATTTACTTAAGACCTATAACCTTTGTTTTTACAGCAATTCTTATTTTCATATAAAGGCTAAAGAGTCAATGTCACTTGTAATTCAAGTGAAACTAAAATAATGTAACGTACTTTTTCCACACTTCTTACGTAGTGTAGGACTATGTACTTCCTGAGTTCAAACTTTCACTGGGCTCGGGGGTGAAATCTA
Source organism: Uloborus plumipes (assembly GCA_038373865.1). NCBI lineage: Eukaryota > Metazoa > Arthropoda > Arachnida > Araneae > Uloboridae > Uloborus > Uloborus plumipes. The sequence goes on from JAXGGA010000311.1 coordinate 39,597, forward strand.
AATGAAGTCAGAAAAACTTAACAAACTTTACAACTGCTTTTGCAAAACTAATAGTTTTGACACTGGTTGTTTTTCCCTAACACGGAATATATTGAGCCTAATTTTTGAACATCCATATAAAATCTTGCCAAGGATAATTTTTATCGATGCATAGTATAAGTTCAGATTTTTTTTTTTTTTAATATCAATTCCACATTTCAAAAAACATTTGAACTTATATTATGTTTTCGTGTAATGTCTTTTAAAAACCATTCTTCGGTGCATTTATTTAAAATTGAAATATTCCTACCTAAATATATTTTTTCTTTGTATTTTATGTAAAATTGTATGGTTTTCAAAAAATGAGAAAAAATATTTATTAACTTTTAACCATTAATTAATCTATTAACTTATTTTAGAAAACACTGGTCTGCAAGCATCAGCAGCATTCCCCAAGGACTCCGTGAGCCTAAAAGTATCTCACAGCCAGCGTGGAAATATCGTGACAGACGTGCACATGTATTTAGGTCTAGAAGAGTCGAAGGTTTTGAAATCTCAAATAAACTGGAGGCCCAGACTGTGGAGAGAACTACGAGTAAGCTATTTAATGTTCATATTTTCTACCATAAGAGTAAATAATTTATTTCCTTTTTCTTGAGTATCACGTAAAAACGGTGATTAGTCGTTTCGTGCAATCAATGAGATTTTTTTTAAACTTTGTTTCTAAGTAAATATGTTAACAAAATCCTGATTATTCCTGTTTCCCTTCATTTTATATTTTATCGCGTATTATGCTCTTAATTTATAAATACATATAAATAAGATTAGCAAGAGCTAAAATATATTACTTCTGCTTTCAGCATCAACCTTGGAAACAAAAAGTAACAGGAACTAACTCACCATAAACTGTAGAATATGTTCCTAAATTTTGTGTCAAACACTTGCACGTAATACATTTAATGTTTTGAAAAATGTAAGAATATTCATGTAATAATTTTTTTCAGGTGCGAGCAATGCATATTACATTCGAGTAAAATTACAAATAAATTAATAAATCAAAATAATTCTATGAAGCACGAACTGATTCAGGATCATTAATTAAATCGCCCCCCCCCAAAGCAAAAAGGGAAGAATTTTTTTTAATAGATTTGTAATACAAGGAAAGTACAAATTTTCTGCCCTAAAAAAATTTCACTTCAAAATATTTCATTTCAATTTTCTAAAATAAAGTAAAATAAATTGTTGAGGCAGAGTCGGGATTCACATTATTTAGTTGTACATTATTGAATTAACTTTTTTTTCAACCTTTAAACGCAAATATAGTCATAACTCTATCACTTTTATATCATCTATTCTGTGGGAATGTTTTAGCATACGCATACTATCTTAAAGCTATTTAACACGAAAATTACCGTTTTTTATAATAACATTCAACCAATACTGCATTTAATGAGTACAGTTCCTCATTCAAAACTATTTTACATGATATGGTACATTTGTTTCATTTTTAACTTCATTTCAAATAGATTGTCACAGGAGAAACTTTAAGATCCATCGTGAAAACTGGAAGAGACAGCCATCAAGAATTCTCGAATGCCGTTTCCGAAGAGTGGAACACAAAATCTTCTCTCATTTCTCGTGACATGGCCAGAGAGTTGTCACCCTTCTTCAGTGACATCAGGAGCGGCGTGTCGGAGATTGGAGCGGACTATCAGAGAACTAAGAGTGCTTTCTGGGACATGTACAGAGGCAACGAATTCTACATGAGAGATATTGTCAGAGGATATGAAACAACAAAGGAAGTGTTAAGGTGATTATTTTCTAAAATGCTGAAATCGCTACTCAGATGTGGCAATAATTATCGGAATAAGTTGTTGTTTAACAGAAATTGCAACAATTAGAGGGTACAGCCCCCTGCTCGCTATCGATCACTGTAAAAAATGAATATTGTTTTTAAAGTATAATGCAGCTAGTTTGATAGTACTAAACTGTAAAATCGCTAGTTTGATAGTAATAAAGCGCAAAAGATGCTAATTTTGTAGAAATACACTGTAAAATTTCCAATTTTACAGTACTGAACTATAAAATAGCTAATTTTACAGTAATAAACTGCAAAATTGATAATTTTACAGTTCATTACAGTGAATTTTACAGTTTTAAGCTGGAACCTCTGTTGCCAGTATTATACTGTTGCTTTTAAAGTATTTTTAACCGACTTCAACAAAGGAGGAGGTTATACCATTCGTCGGAGAATTTTTTCTTTTTTTGTATGTTATAAGATTACTCGAAGATGCCTGGACCGATTTCAAAAATTCTTTTTTTTGTTAGAAAGGTCTTTCTTTCCTATTGGTCCCATCCTCTCGTGGTCCGGGTTCGATAACGGGAACCTGCAGAAATGTTTCGAAAAAGAAATTGGGATCACAGTAATCGTAATAATGACCATTTTGAACGTCAGACTTCTCTGGATTGCATAATGAAATTCATTTCTATGGTCTTCTTGAAAATTTTAAACCGTATCTTTCTATGTCCTGCTTTTTTCTCCTGACTCCAACGAACTGAAAGTCGTACCAGGTACTAATTGATTCGTAATATTTCAAGTCTTATTAGTCTTAATTTACATAGGGTTTGATAAAGGAATTCTGAAGAAAGTGAGGAAAATCTCCAAATTTTTGCTCAAATTTAAAGCGATTTGTCCTAAATGATTAAATATGAAACCCATTGTTACAAAACGTGATTTATATGAAACAGTTATTATAATGCTAGTTAAAGCCGTGAAAGCCTTCATTCTTACAGTTATTATAATGGTAATGAAAATTTTGAATGAAGGCTTAACTGAAGCAAACATGAAACTCATTAGCGGGCCACGTACGTAATATGTCGTAAAATTTTATGAACCGCGAGAATCCAGTGTTGTTTTGAAATATAAATTAGTTGAAAAGCCGTTAATATTTAGGCAGGGATTCAAGTGAAACAGGCAATCGCAAATTACAATCGTGACTGGAAATGAATTACATTAGAACGTTTCTTGATAAAAACATCGTGACGTCAGCGTGACGTTAGCTTATGAAAAACGAGCTAGATAAAACGTCACAGCCTACTTGACGAATAAGAGGAGATCGCTGAGTGCTTGTGAGCTCTTATTGGCTCCACCCGTAGTGACGTCATGCCAGTTTAAGTTGATGATAATGTAATTCACTTCCAGTAGCGATTGCAATTCGAAGCGATCGCAGTGCTGTTTCACTTGAATCCCTGCCTTAGCCTTTGATTAAACTAGTACACAAATAAATACCAGGGAATAACAAGGATTACTTTTTAGTGTCAATCGTTTAAAATTTTAGACGCGTTGATACTTTCTTTTTTTTCCTTACATAATTTATTTTATGAAGTATTTACTTAAGCAAATTAGGTGAAGTTTTGTAATGGAAACATTACCTTATTTCATATGTACATTTACACTACAAAGAATAAAATAAAAATATTTTTGAAAAAAAAATTGAACCGACTTCGGAACTTCACTCGGCAAGTGCTCTAAAAAGTAAAAAATAATTTTATTCTTTGAACACCATCGACACTACATTTAAACATAAGTTTTGAAGTCGGTGCCAAAACTATAGGTGAAATGATGTTTAACTACATTTTGCCAACATTTTTCAGAGAAACCATTGAAAATTAAGAGCTAAATATTTATACCATTACATAAATATATGGTTGTCAATGTAGTGTATGCGAATGCGATTAAAGAGCCTGGATTCATTGCAATTTATATATATAGTTAAATTATAATTTCGTATGATTCTATATAGTGTTTTTGCGCCGACTTCAAAACTTATGTTTAAATGTAGTGTCGATGGTGTTCAAAGAATAAAATTATTTTTTACTTTTTAGAGCACTTGCCGAGTGAAGTTCCGAAGTCGGTTCAATTTATTTTTCAAAAATATTTTTATTTACAGTAATTTTTGAGTTTATAAAGGACATACATAGGTAGATACATACATGGTACACGCATTCATTTTTATACATAAAGATTTAATTTTATTTTATTTACTTATTTAATTATTTTTTTCTTTACTTTTTTGCTTATTTCATGAAAAAAAATTGAATTTGCAAGAAACGTAATTTAATAGAATTTAATTTTTTCAGAGAGACCATGGACCATCTTGCTCTTGGATACGAAGTGCTTTGCAACATCATCGTGGAACAAGTTGAGGATCTGTACTACAGAATGTACTACTCATGTCTAGATATGATTGACTACGCAAAAGATCTGAGGATTAGGTTTTCCAAGAGAGCATGCGAACTTATGAGAACCACTCAAGAAAAACTGAGAGAAACTGCTCTGTACTGTTGTGAAAAACTCGCTGATGGCATGAAATACATCTCAAGCAAAGCTCAAGTTCTTTCAGAAAAAGTAATCTTAAGACTAGACAAACTGGTGCGAGCATATGCTCCCTGCTTGATTGACGGATATTTCTACATTAAGCACTTTGCTGATGATGTGCGTTATACAGTTAACAGTAAGTATTTTTTCTTCCTTATCTCAAAATTGCGTCAAAATATCTGTATCTCGGAGCCAGACTAACGTGTCCATTTTCGTTACTTTTCAAGAGAGCGTGAGAAGTTTGCCTGGTTCATTCAAAGGACGGTATTCGGGCTCTTTTCGCGCTGCTAATTAATTGTGAAGGAACTTTTTTCAAAGATTAAAGCTCTCATAGGTAGATGCGGAGTAAGATTCTACATACAATGCAGTAATAAAGTGAAAATCGCTCTTTTTGGACTTACATTAGTCTGGCTCTAAGATAAAAATATAAGCACGAGTCTTTTAGATAAAAAAGCTTAACTCTTAACATAACTTCGTTTGAAAATGATAGCAATGCTTTCTCATACTTTTATATAAATGTATATATAAAACGTGTTTTCTTTTTTTTTCAGACATGTACACCAAAACATCTGATTGTGTCTTCAATAACCGTTACTATGTTGCTCTTTCAAATTACATGTCCACTGTTATGGATACAATCCAAGCTTTCAGGGATTACGGATATGCTGCGTGGGCCCAAGCTACCATGAACAACATCTATGATGTCCAATTATTGGATGCAATTGTCAATCATCCCAACATTGAGTACATGTCTGGTGCTGCAAAATCGGCTCTAGTGAAAGTGAGATTTTTTTTTTTTTTTTTTTTGTCATTGATATTTCTTTCTTCAACTATTTAGGTTTGCGCGATAGTTCAAAAGTCCTAATAGTTTCCGAAAAACGGTTTTGATCATTGAGAAGGAATAAAGGTGGAGAGAGTAAGCTCTTGAAACAAAGATCTCAAGTCATGTGACATATTTTAAAGTAAAGTATTGGAATAAATCAGGTTTCTTTCACTTGCTTTACGTAAAACGTGTCTCTCATTGATTGATATTGCACCATGTGACTTGGGATCTTCGTTTCAGCTTTCTTTGTTTCAGCCAATGATTGGACTTGCTCAGGCCATCTCCTACACTTAGTCCAGGCTAGTGTCCATAGAAATGTCATCGAATCTAAAATTTTTATATATATGAGATTTTTTGGTGGTTTCTATATGAATTTCACCTGCTGATTCCAAATCCGTTGAGTGCCAGACGCTAAACCTTGAGCATTTTTGTCAAAATGGCGAAATCCAATATGGCTGCTGTAAAAGGTATGAAGCAAATTAATGGAATCGTGTGTGCAATAAAACATTTTATACACTTAAAAATGATTGTACTCTTTAGTTAAAATATAATTCTATTGAAAAATAATATTTATGAAAAGTATACGAATAAAAAAATTATCAAAATGGTAAAATTTAAGATGTCAGCCTAAAGAGTTCTAAGGTTTGATTTTCAGGTATTAATCATTTTTAAAACCGTAACTTACATGAAAATAGAAGGTTTTAACAAAAATAAATGTTTAAAATGATATGCAGAGAGCATAAAAATGTGATTTAGCCTAAAAATAACACTGTAAAAACATTTAGAAACATTCCAAACTTAAGTTTCGGGATTTTGCCGGTTTAAACCAATTTCCTGCAAGAAACAAGTTTTTTTTTTTTTTGCGTAAAAGTTTCCCATGTTGATACAAGTTGCATGAATGCGAACTTTTCACCGGTGTGAAACGTATTTTTAACTACCAGTTGAAAGATATATCCAACGTGTTTGTTTAGTGTTTCGCTAAAAATGCTAATGGAAAAATCACCACTTTCTAAAAGAGACATCGTATTGAAAATAGTACCAAATAAGACTCAAGTAATTAAGTTTGTTGTGAGTCGACTGTGTTCGATCCCCAGGCAATGTGTAATTGTTACTGGTACCGATTCTGTTCCGATTAGATTGGTGTTGGAATTCAACAAGCTTTTGTTTCTCATGACGAAGCTGATGTGATTATGACTCAGTACTTAATTAAAGTCAGTAGTATTCCAAAAGAATTTAGAAACCTTCCAAATTAAAGTAAGTCACTTTACGGCAAGAAATTGGAAACTTCCCAAAAACTCTTAGATAGGTTGATGGTAACAGTTCAGCACCTTTCTGGCTTACAAGGAAAGCTCCTGAAGCAGTTTAACAAATATGGCCAGGGCCAAGGCAAAAATTGCAAGCAAGTAGCTAAGCCGTTTATTTGTTTCGCAATTCATCGGAAACTACATTACCGAGAGATTGCACATACAGTTACTTGGGTGAAGTCAGTCTGGAAAATCCATTATCCAGCTGAAGGCGAAACACTAAACAAACACGTTGGATATACCTTCCAACTGGTAGCTAAAAATAAGTTTCACACCAGTGAGAAGTTCGCATTCATGGCACTTGTATCAATATATGGGAAACTTTTTCGCAAAAAAAACTTGTTTCTTGCAGGAAATTGGTTTAAACCGGCAAAATCCCGAAACTTAAGTTTGGAATGTTTCTAAATATTTTTAGTGTTATTTTTAGGCTAAACCACATTTTTATGCTCCCTGCATACCATTTTAAACATTTATCTTAGTTGAAACATTCTATTTTCATGTAAATTACGGTTTAAAAAATGATTAATACCTGAAAATCTAACCTTACAACTTTTTAAGCTGACATCTTGAATTTTACCATTTTGATAATTTTTTTTTATTCGTGTACTTTTCATAAATATTAATTTTCAATAGAATTATATTTTGACTAAAGAGTACAATCATTTTTAAGTGCTTCATTGCACGTACGTGTCCATTAATTTGCTTCATACCTTTTACAGCAGCCATATTAGATTTCGCCACTTTGACAAAAATGCTCAAGGTTTAGCGTCTGGCGCTCAACGGATTCGGAATCAGCAGGTCAAATTCATATAGAAACCACCAAAAAATCTCATATATATAAAAATTTTAGGTATATGGCCTTCTAGCCTGGACTAACTCGGTTACTTTAAAAACGGCGTATAGTTTAGAAATTTTGCGTTGTCTCCATGGAAACCGTACGAAAGAAAACATCTTCACTCTTTTAGTTACATCATCATATCACAGTTATTTCTAAACATTTTCTAACTAATCTAGTCATACAATAATAAAGCCCAAGCTTCTAAGAAGAAGTTGTACTTAATCAACGGTGATTTTTAAATTGCATAATAGTTTAAGCACAAGGCAATTTTAACCGTTTGCATTTAACCATTGTTGCAAAAGCTAAGTGGGGAAAAGTCTATAGCGCCGTAACTATGGCAACCATCAGGGGAAAAGTGCGGAGATTGGGACAATAATTTTACTTTGAGCCGCCAGCTCTCGTTACACATGGTATAATATCTGTTCTAAGGTTTTAATAAACAACAAGTTTACGACATTTATTTTTGACATCTGTTATTAACTTCAAAATGGAAACTAAATCATGTTTCCAAAAAATGAAAATAAATAAATTAAATCAATGAAATCAATCCTTTGTACCTTACAACAAATCAAAACACATTTATTTTAATTATGATTTATTTATTTTTTTCTATGCATGCCTAAAAATTCTTACACTGTAAAAAATTAATATTGTTTCTACAATAATATACAGCTAATTTTATAGTAATAAACTACAAATTGCTAATTTTACAGTAATAAACTGTAAAATTGCTAATTATACATTAATGAACTATAACTGCCAATTTTACAGTAATAAACTGTAAAATCGCTAATTTTAAAGTTTTTTGCTGTAAATATTACCGTTTTAAACTATAACCTGTGCTGCCAATATTATACTGTTGTTTTTGCAGTGTAATACAGATAGTTTTGTTGTAGTAAAGTGTAAAATTGCGGCCATAAACTGTAAAATTGCAATTTTACAGTAATAAACTGTAAGATTTCTAATTTTACAATCTTAAGCTGTAAACTGCCAATTTTACAGTAATAAACTAAAATGGTTAATTTTGCAGTTTATTACTGTGTATTTTTTAGTTTTAAACTGAAACCTCGGCTGCCAGTATTATACCGTAAAAAACAACGGTTTATTTTTTGCAGTAGTAGAATAATACAGCTCCGGTGACTTAAGAAATAGGTATATTCTTAAATATCAAAAGCTATTACTAATTATTTTCTTGATTCTTTTTCCAGAGCCTCGAAATCTACCACAAATTAGGCTTAGATGTCGCCTATAATGCAGCCTCTCAAAGCATTTCTAATTACGTCAAGACAATGGCTCTGAGCACAGCTCAAGATTTATTCGCAGAATTCTACGACCTGAAAGGGGGTGTGAAGTACGACTTCCAGCCCCAGAGAGGTGTTGTCTCCCTTGAACTCATGCTGCCCAGTCGTCGCAACAGCTTAATTGAAGTTTTCGACTTCAAGAGCTATCCAGAGTTCCAGAAAGCAATGACTATGCAGAACACCCTGATGACTGAATACTATGAAGATTTCTGTATTTGGGACTTCTATTACAAGATCGTGAATTATTTCACTCCAAGTTATTGGCTGCCATCCTTCAATGGTACGGGACAAACGTATTCCTATATGCTTATTCTTAGTTGCCTATATACTAGCGATGATGGCTTTGAATATGTGGCTACGTTTTTCTAAATGATATAGCATGTACTTTGTCTTTTGAAGTATTGAAAGTGATACAGCAGTATTTTGAACAAGAAATTTCGCTAAAAGTTTTATTAACCCTTTACTCCCCTTATCTTGTTAGTAAAATCTGATTCCTATGTCAAACCTAGATTAGAGTGTCACTTCAGGTTAGTTTAGCTTGATACTGTGTGTGCCTTTAAATTAATTTAAAGGAATTATTAAATTTTATACTTTGAATTAAGTTGGACGTTAATATGGTAAGATTTTTCTTTTTGTTTATTGACTAATTTTAATGAACAACTTCAATTTTTAATCTAAAAGAGTAAAATTATGTGTTTTTGCTGGATATCAATACATAAATTTAACACATTTTCTTGCAATAGATCTATCATTAACGCATAAAATGCTACTTAAATTTAGTTTTCAAATTATGCTTCGTGCTTTCCAATATTTTTACTACTGGCTTTATCTCTAATAATTTGAAACAATGCTGTTGAAAGGTTACCAGTTAAGTACTTCAGGTTAGGTTGATTATTAATTTTTGAACTAAAAAACGTCCTTGTAAAACATAAGGAAGAAGGAACATAAAATAAACATTAGGCGATGAACGGCAAACATGCTTTCACCAAATACCAATCTTAGAGTAGTTTAGAATGCAATTATTTTAAGGGCAATCCACACGCTCCCGAAAATCTGAGGGCTTTCCTTGAGGAAAACCTCAAAAGAGGAGGATCGGAGATCCGCGGGAATATCTCAATAGAATTTACCATACATACATAGAGGATTTCCTCAAATTCTGGTTCCTCAAGGAACTCCTTCGTATTTTCCGTTGCGTGTGGATGGCCTTTTAGTGTTGATGTTCCTTAAAGTACTTTCCGTGTACTGCGTTTTTGTGATGAATTACGATATAAATTATCCACACTTTTTTTTTATTATGAGTCTTGATCTATGCTTTTTTTTACTGCCAAGCTATTATGCTGTAGACTACAAAGTAGTTCATACTGATGAACATTCCTCTGCCTTTCTTTTTTTAATATGCAAATGATTGAATTGAAAGTTTTGAGCAAATATTGACACAATACCACAAACCTAAGTTGAAAAAATATTTCCTCAGTTATCTTCTTCAGTTAGTAATTAGTAGTTGAGGTGAGAATTCTGATATTTTGGCTTGCTTGGAAAATGTCTCTCTTCTTTTAAGGTTATTACACGTACCATGTAATTACAAGCCCTGTTCTTAACACACGACTACAAAACTAACCCTGCTCCAGCAACTTCAGCTTTAGTAACAATTATCTTACTTTATTTTTTTCAACATAGCCCACGCTGTTCTGTCTGGAAACCAGCATTACATCACTTTTGACAAACTCCCATTCGCCTATGCTGGACGCTGCAGCTACCTCTTAGCACGCGACTTCGTGGACGGAAACTTCTCTGCCATCGTCAATTATGGCGACGACCACATCCGAAAGTCCCTCACCATCCTGACGGAAGGCAAGAAAGTGGACATCGCCAGCGACTACAAGATCACAGTAGACGACAAGAAAATGGAATCTCCGTTGCAAATGGGAAATACAGTTGTCATCAGAGAAGGCACCACCATGAGGATCGAGAATGAGAAGAAAGGTAATACTTTCAGTTTTAAAATTATTTATCAAAGACGGCTCATTCAAAAGGGGTTTTATTTTATTAAAACTATGTTTGGATGAATTTGCATGTTCCTCTTCATAAATTATCATTTTCAGATGCAGTTTACATCACTCTGAATTACCTTTATTTACCTAGGTTTCTCCCTGGTTTGCAATTTCGTCCATAACTACTGCAGTTTATCATTGTCTGGTTTCTACTTCGGCAAAACCGGTGGTCTCTTTGGCACTTACAATTACGAACCCAAGTTGGACATGATGACCCCTAACCGACTTCTTGCAACTGACTTGGAGACTTTTGCCAGCAGCTGGGAAGTGGGAAGAGCTGCCTGCAGAAGCTCAGAAAATTTAGCAACTCTCCCAAGCTACGATGCCCGAATCCAGGAAAAATGCCGAAGTTTGTTCCAGAAATCTGCCTCAGAATTCAGAGCTTGTTTCAAACAGGTAAGAAGCAGTCTTTTCAAACATTCGTCTTTAAGAGTAAGAGCATTATTCAACCCTCTTGTGGCCTGTTTATGTAAAAAGAGCACATTTTTTAACCTTTATTCTGCATAAGATGCAGTTGTGAATCATGTGCAAAAATACGTTTTTTAAGATATCTTTTGATTACTTTACTTATTCATTTTTTAAAACATTTTACCAGTCGCATGTGAAGCCCAGTAATTATAATTTAACTTTCATTTTCATATAATTAAATTTTATGAAATCTATTTTGTTTGAAACCCAACTGATATTTAAATGAACCAAGTTTTCCTTTTACTCTAGGTCAATCCTGAAGCATTCTTGAAGATGTGCGTCAACGACTTGTCCGCTGTCCATCCGAACAGCTTCGATGAAGTCATGTGCCAATCCGCTGCTGCCTATTTCTACGAATGCAAGATGGAAGGAGTGCCACTTAAGATGCCATCTCACTGCGGTAAGGTTGAGCTTCCAGCTTGTTATCTCTAGGTCTATATCAAGAAAAATGTATATATGCGATTGGGTGTGTATTTCCTCAAACAAATCCACAGTGTACGTCGGATCTCAGCCAAATTTGGCACCGAGGTCATCTGACGTTCTGGAATTCACATAGGGGGGATACCTAAAATAAATCCATAGTTTAAGGCTTATCTTTGCAAAATTCGGTGTAGAGGTCCTTTGATGCTAAAAAATTTACATAGGAAGGTTTTTGCCAGAAAACCCATGAAACGAAAGCTTTATACCTATTAATAACAATGACTGAACTTTTGTAATTTCAAGAAAAATACAAAAAAATAAATAAAATTACATACTCAGTTATAAAATTGCTCTTTTCTACACGTCACCGGGACATTTTGAACCTTTCTTTTTTCTTTAAATAACATGCGTCACAAGATACATTTTTTATTTCTTAGGACCCCCGTGAGACGCCGGGCAACGCAACTAATTTCTTACGTTCTACCTTAATTTATTAATTTACAAAATGTTACTACTATGTGCAGACGTGCCCGCGGAAGTTACCAGGGTACTACGGTAGTCCCTCTCTCCAAACCAAAATGAATAATACGAAATTTTCACTAATTTCACATTTCAAATGTACTGTCACATTTTCAAAAAATGTGTACTATCATTTGTACAGCCACCGTAAAAGTTCACTTATTTTATGACTAACATCAATGCCAATAGCATATGACGTACAACTATCTATCACCTCAATTTTTTATCAAACGGTTAGTCTTAGTTTTGGCCTTTTGTAACTTCTTTAAGTGGTGTCTTTGTGAGATCTAAGAAAAAATTTATACGCGGGCTAAAATAACAAAATCTGAGGATATTTACTTTGTCAAAAATATTTTTTCTAATAAAAACTTCTTTTCCAGTCCGCTGTGAGAAACAAGATGGAACCACCATGAAGGAAGGTGATGCTCTAAGATTCCCCAAAGAAGTTAAACCCAATGTCGCTGATGTCGTTTTTGTTGTTGAAGAGAAAGAATGCAATCGCGACCGAGTGAAGTATCTCAGCAAATTAGCTCAAGGCATCGAAGACAATTTCAGACAAAAGAATTACCATGACATTCGTTACAGTCTAGTTGCATTTGGCGGTAACAAGATCCATTCCGCACCTCATGTACACACCATGGACGGTCAAGAGTCTGGTTCATTCAGGTCTCTTGATTCTGCTGTTTACAGTTTGGAGTTTGGAGATGGACCAAATAATGTACTAGAAGCTCTGAGGTTTGCTGCTGCTTTGAATTTCCGCCCAGGGACAACAAAGACCTTCGTTTTGGTGAAGTGTTCAACTTGCAAGTCTGAGGAACTCAAGGTATTGATTATGCTCTCTTTCACAGTGCTCGATTGGCCATTCATCTACTTATATTAAAAACTGAGTATCTATGTATATATGTCCTGCTTCTTTCTCCTGAAAGCAGTGAACTATAAGTCGAACCAGGTACCGATAGATTCGTAATTTTTTAAGCTTTATTAGTTTTAATTAACATAAGGTTTGATAAAGGGGTTCTGAAGAAATTGAGAACAAATCTTCAAATTTATGCTCAAATTTAAAGCGATTTGTCTAAAATGGTTAAACATAAAATCCCTTGTTAGAAAATGTGGTTGATATGAAACAATAATAATAATGATAATGGGAATTTTGAAAACGAAAACTAAACTGAATCAAACATAAAACTCATTAGCGGGCCAAGTGCGTAGTATGTCTTAAAATCTTATGAACATTAAATTATATCAAATAATATAACATCAGAATGAAGTGAAAGTTAGGGGGGGGAAACGTTATGCATCAACATGCGGCAGGAAGCTAATCTAGCTGCATTTTCAGCTAGTATTGTAATGAATACCTGGGTCTCACTATAAGGGAAGCAGCAAAGAGAATTGTGACGTCTCACAGGAGTCACAAATTTGTGACATGTTTCATGTGACTTCACTGTGATGTCGCTGCAACGATTAATCTACGAGCTGCCATTCGGTGGCAGCACAATGACGTGACTTTTAGACGTCGCTGCATCTGACATTTTTAAGTTGATGTTGCCTGTCGATGACTTAGCAGTCACGTCTCATACCTGTTAGGCAACGGAGATCAATTCCTCACGCTCCTTTCAAATATGGGCCCCTCTTTAGACATTGTGCTAGAGTGGTATTTATCGGAATTACTTAGTAAAGTCATTTTTTTAATGTTTCCATTGAGATGCATTAAATCAAATTAAAATAGAAATATAGGAAACTGTTTCAGAAACTATAGGAAACTTGTTAGTTCGAGCACGTTTTGAGCGAATTACTACTAAAACGAATTACATCTCCAATCCCCATCTTCCTGTTTGTTGTTTCTTGTTCGTCGGATAAAACAAATTGCGGTTAAGAATGAATGATTTTAATGATTCCTTGGAGTTAATTGTAACAAGTTTCGAATGTAATGCATAACAATGATAGCAGGATAACAATGTGTGCAAAATAACTCAACTTTGTTAATAATACAGATCGTTAGATTCAGAAAAGTACTTAAAAGATTTCTTTTTCTGGTAGAAATTCTGCTCCGACTGCAAAAATCTTGGACAAAATATTTCTCTCAGTAGCTGGTCAAATATTAAACTGAAAGTTTCATTTCACATTTTCGGGAGTAAAACGAAACATAAACTAGTCTTATTTTATTCAACAAATGCGAAACTCAGCCGAATCATATCGTGATATGTTTTGTTTTGATCAAATTTGTCTACATCCAAGTAACAATTATGTCTTTTTATAGGCTGAATACAGTGAAACGTTGCGCACTCTTTCGGATGCAGAAATCACTCTGCATGTTCTCATGGAACAGAAATTTGAAATGAAGGAAGTTCCAAACAAAAACTCTAAGGCCAGAAGAGTAATAGGTGAACATTTATTTATTTTTTTCAATTCATTAACTCATTTTTGGAACTACCCAAAATTAAAGCAGCCGGTGTTATACTTTGAAAGATTTTCTCTATTTGTTTAATGAAAGTTTTAGTAATGCTTTAAAACTAACAGAATAATTAAGGCCAAATTTCATGCATATGATACGAACCAATTAAACTAAGTACAACCCCATTTACAATTAATAACATTAAATTTGTGATGCTTTCAAATATAAGTAAAAGACATTTTGCGTGATTTTTGTTAAAATATTAGAATAATGTTCGTGTTGAAATGTGCCTGTTGATCTATGGCTTGTGATTTTAAGTAAAAAATCCCACCTAATGATTTAAATAGTCACAGAGAGTAATTCTGAGCCATATATGTATACATATATATGTTTTAATTTTAAACTGCCGCACTTATATTTAAGTGGTTTTATTGCATTTTTTGTATGAAGCCGAAAAAACACTCTAAAGCTATCATATAGTTATCCGAAATTTAGAAAATAAAAATAATTAAACCCACCTAAAATGGATTATTAACCAGGCGTTAAGCTATTCTGCCATTAGGGTCAGTTTGAGCAACGTCAGAAACAAAATGAAGTAGCATATCATCGATAATCATTAGATGATGTTAGTAACAGTTAGCTGTATCAATAAATATGTTATAACTTACTGTGAAAAAAGTCCCTGATGCAACTATTAAACCAGAGCCCTTTATTATTTCTAGGAGTGGACAAGAGATTCGCCTACACCTTAAAAGATGTAAAGAACTCGGATCTGTCCGGAGATGGCGATCTTCTCGCGCAGCTGCGCATTCCAAAAGACGTGTGCATCCCTCTGGCCCTCGAAGTCAAGGGTTCGAACTTCGATGCGCAGTTCCTCACAGAAGTCAGGAAAAACACCAACAAGAAGTTCATGGACGTCTTGGCCCGAGTTGTCGTCAAGTCCTCAACAGAAGAAGAAAGAGCGCAGTGGGGCATGTGCTGCGAATGCATCGCCACGGAGGACGGCGTAGGCAAGAGCACGTGTCAAAGATGTGTATCATCCGAAGTAGCCAGCATGATTTCTGTAAGTGCTTTAGTTTTTATTAATTACTTTTATTTATTTATTCATTTTTTGCTTATTTATTTATTTACTAACAGTACCCGCACGGCGATGCCCATGCAATAACTGTAAAGGAAGTCAACTGAATAAATTTAAATTCACACCAACCCTCTGAAGTAAAATTATTATATTCTTTTTTACTTCCTTTTACGTAGTAAAGGAAGTATTGTGATCGCGAAAAAAAAATCACTCAAATTTGAGTCTAAATTTTGATTTTGCTCACCCCCGAATGAATGTTCAGTAGTTTTTTCGACCTGTCAGCACGTGCATATGTACCTACCAACATATAAGCAGCCGAAAAATTCTTTTCAACCACCCCCGAGTTAATTACGACGAGTTTTCTCGTGACGTCTGTATGTACGTATGTGCGGATGTATGTGCGTATGTGGCTCGCATAACTCAAAAACTATATACCGTAGAAACTTCTAGCTTGGTATGTAGGCTCTGAGGATGGTCTAGTTGTGCACCTCCCCTTGTGGTTGCATTTGAATGTTCTCAAGGGGGTGTTTTACCCCCTTTTTTGGGGTAAATCAGTGGTAATTTCAATGCAGACTCAAGTGATATGAATTGGCGCGACCACTTGGCGATATGTCGCCAAGCTTTTGGTTGCCAAGTATTTGACGCCAACTTGGCGACATATCGCCAAGTTGGCGACAAATTTTTTTTTTGAATTTGGGTTCAACTTGGCGCTATTTTGCGAAAAATTCACTGAATGATATTAAAATCAGCAATATTTAGAAAATTAACCATTGTAAAACATTTTTTGCATTTCGTGGCAGATTAGGGGAGTAATTATTTGAATTGTTACCTTGCTCACTCCAAGCACTTTTTTAACACTTAAGGCAACTGCTAAGAAATTTACACGTAAAAGGAAGTAGTGTGGGGTTCATACCAGATTTTTTTAAATGTGCTCCACAATCTTTTAAATCCCACTAAAAGTTCTGTTAAAGTTGAAAACAATTCGCCAAGTACAGGGGGATCCAAAGTCAAGAAGAACTTTAAAATTGAATAATTCCAAAAGGATTAAAGATAAAAGCATGCGGTTTGCACTAAACGATAGGAATTGAGCAGGGTTTTTTTGTGGTTATGAAAAAATAGTCCTATTGGTGGCTAACAGGCGGCGCCTAAGGTGTCTGATTTGAGGCTATGCAAAGTAACAGACGATATATGTATATCTTAATATATAAAAATTACGTGTCCCTGTGTTTGTGGCTAATGGACTCCTCAGCTACAGAACCGATTTTAACCAAATTTTGCACGCAGTTTCGGTTTAGTCCAACTTAAATGATAGGATATTTTTTATCTCAATTTAGGACCACAGTATATTTTTTATTGCAAATTATCTATTTAGCTACCAGTTTTTCTGTATTCTTGGCTAAGACTTTTTATTTTTGACACCTCCATGGCTGAGCGACATAAAGCACACGTTTTGGCAGCTTCCGTAGCGCAGTAAACAAGTTGTAAGTTAGCGGTGCGTTGAGTGTTATTTGACTTTTTTGTGAAGTAAATTATAAACAAACGCGTTACTTCCCTTGAAATTTATATGTGATAAGCTGTCAGAAACGATTGTCACTTAAGAGTTTTTACGCCTCTGAGGCTGAGAGGTGGAAAGCGCTTGGTGGGATAGCTCCTGGACTGCATTTAAGTGGCTGTTCTTCTTACTACTATTATATATATACAAAAGTTTGTTTGGATGGATTTATGGATGGAGCAGTCAGTTGATAAGCAGTCCGAAAAAAAATATCTTTTTAACTAAGCCTTTTTTGAGCCTCTGTCGCCGGGCGACATAAAGCACATGTTCTGACAGCTTCTGGAGCGCAGTAAAATAGGTTGTATATACATAAACAATAATGGATGATTAATGTAGGTACTTTTTTTTTTGTATTTTCTAATTAAAAAAAACTTAATAAATTCGAAAATTTGCTTATTTATTGCCTTTAAGGCGGAACAGATATATTTATATTTGAATAATCGCTTTTCTTTTTATTTCAGGCTGATATATTTAGCATCAACAACATCGAAAGTTCCTCCGTAGACACCAGAGAAAAATCAAAATCAAGAGTTCGTAAACACAAAGAAAGAACAAGTGGACATTAGCTCTTAATGTATTTAAAAAAACTTCAATAGCATTATTTTAATGGAAAAAAATGTCGGTGTTATGACATTCATGAACAATCAATTAAACTCATCCTAAGGTTCATAAATGTGTTCTTGTTTTGTATTGCATTTTAATTTTTCTTTCGAAAATTTCAATATAATTAAATCATTTAATTTGTTATTTCTCATCTTGTATTTATTTAGATTTTTTATTGACGAATTGTTGTGAATAAACGGGTGTATGGTAATGTAAAACTGAGATTTATTTTTATCATGCTTTTTTGAGTCATCTTTTTCTCTGATCCTCACACAAATCCAGCTCTGAAAACATCATAGAGGGGACTATATGCGTTGCTGTTTCAAATACATCTATGTTTTTGCATGTCACTTTGCCATTTCATAGAGTATTTAGCAGCTCTTCCAAGAACAGCTAGGAATTATCTTAAAAATGCATCACGCGTTTTTTGGTGCAATCATTTTTAAGTATTGTAAATTTTTCTTATTTTTCTTTTTTGTTTTTCATTATGTGATTAACTTTTGTGTACAAAGCCGTTGACTAATAAAAGCTGTGTAGCAAAAACTGACTCATTTTTTGCACAGATTTTTACACCATTAGTCATACATTCTCCTATAAAGCCCTACATCCAATAAAAATTTCCTTTAAAACCATAGGAATCTTCTTTCCTATATATCAACATGGATTTTATGACAATCAAATCTCTCTAATTGCACAGACTGCAAATTATTTCAGCATGACTTTTGTTATTTAAAACTGATTTCTAGGAAGAAAAAATTAATTTTATGTGGAAGGAAAACTATTAATCAGTTTGGCAAGTCTTGGGGCCCTGCTCCACATCAGCGTAAAACGCGACCGAAACTGAAGGCAGAAACCGAAAACCCGGGTACTTTCCATAGGAATTGCTCCATTTTACGCTTCTGCTTTATTTTTCTGCTTTACGTCAATGTGGAGCAGGGCCCTTAGTCCCATAATTAAACAAGCGTAATTTTCTGCATATGAACATCGATCAAAATCATTCCAATATACTGTTTTAACAAATATATCTAATTTTAAAAATAAAATTATGTGGAGAGAAAATAGTTATTTTATACGAAAACAATATCAAGTACAAAATTTCAAAACTACTTGGTTAACTTTTCAGTTAATCCAACTATGGTTTCATAAAGAAATGCTTTAAACTTCTGGCATTCTTCTTGTTAACATGAGCAGAGAAGGGGGGGGGGGGTAAACCAGTGAATGAACAATTCTTAATTTAAAAAAAAAAAAAAACAATCACGAAAATTTCTTCTTGTTCCTCTTCATATACTATCTAAAGGAAAACGAATAGAAACTACTGCATTCGTCTATTGGTTTGGAGATGTTCATTCAACACGTTCACTGCAAAAAATAAACTTGTTTTTATGGTATAATACAGGAAACAGAGGTTCAATTTAAAACTGTAAAATGCACAGTAATGAACTGTAAAATTAGCAATTTTACAGTTTATTACTAAAAAATTAGCAATTTTAGTTTGTTGCTGTAAAACTAGCAATTTTTCAGTTTATTACTGTAAAAAAAGCAGTTTACAGTTTATTATCATAAAATTAGTTGTATTATGCTGTAAAAACAGCAGTGTAATACTGGCAGCAGTGGTTCCAGCTTAAAACTGTAAAATGCTTAGTAAGAAACTTAAATTAGCAATTTCACAGTTTATTACTACAAAATTGACTGTGTTATACCGCAAAAACAACATTTATTTTTTGCAGCGTTGGTGCACTTTTTCTAATTCTCCCCCTCCACCATGAAACCTGCGCAGATCCGGAAAAGTTCGCCAAACTTTTAAAAAATAATTACATTAATCGCGATTAAAACGTTTTTACTGTGATCTGCGAGTAGTGTGTTGAAACTTTTCTCACTACCTTAAAGGCGAGCCGCTTTGGCGGTGAGTAGTTTGTTGAAATTTCCTTGAGCTTTAAAGGCGAACCTCCTTGGTGGCGAGTGGTTTGTCTGAACTTTCCTCACTACTTTAAAGCGCGTGCAACGCCGGACCCCGCAGCTAGTATATACATAAAGTCTGAGAAGAAATTCGTTTCCCACTATCAAGTTTTTCTCTAAGAACATCAAGAAAAGCATTTATTCAGATTCTTTAGCATTTTATTAATTCTGTTGGTGCGGAAAAAGGATTCTTTTTTTAAAGATTAGAAATTCTCCTGTAGATGCTACTATTTACGATTTTTGTGAATCTATTATAAAATATTCAGAAAAAAAATCTTATTTTTTTAATAATCTTTTTACACATGTTTTACTCTAGTTCTTTCAATAACATTTGTTTAACCTAAATCTGCTTTTTAGGTCAAGATTTATATATAATTCCTATTAAGTACTTTACGTGGTTAAAAAGTTTTTGATTTGTTCAAAACTGTACAGACCTAAAGATGAAACAGTGGAAGTAAGTAAAATAAAACACTGAGGTATCTTGTCTGAGGTTCTTTGAGCGAAAAATGCTTTTTTTTTTTAATTAGAAAAGTTATTAAGATAGAGCAGATAGACCGAAAGAAACACATTTGCCAACATCATAATAAAATGTTCTAAATTTAGAGAGAACTTTTAACTAAAAATATTTCAAATTCAGGCAGCTTCAATTCATCCCCCTCCGTACATTTAGACTTACCAGGAAAAGCAAATTAAAGAAATAAACTACAACGAACATTTCATCCAATATAAAACTTCGAACAGAAATAGATAATAAATAAAATAAATAAGCAAGAGAAGTAAGAAAAAAAATATTCAAAACAAAAAATAAAATTAAAAAAAAAATCATATACATATGTAAATGCTTATGTTTTCAGTATAATTTCAATTCAATTCCGTTTTCCATCAATTTCCTAGTGCGAAAGTATACTATCAAAGTTGATTTTGTTTTAAGAAAAAATAACAGATGGCAGCACTAAGAGCTTCTGCTGCTGAAGTTATATTGTAATACTAGCCGGGTACCCGGCCCTACCCGGGTTTCTGTGGATGTAGGGTGGTTAAGTGAAACTCATTCATAAATTTCCCAACACTAAAGTGCATATCTATAAACATAATGGCTACTTCTGTAAACAATGGCTATGTTAAGGATAAACTATAAAAAAAATAATGCAAGCTAAAAAAAAATAGCAAGCTACAAATAATGTTTGAGTAAATACGAAATGTTGTAAGCTTGGTATATTAAAATAAATATATATATTTACAGTATCAATCGCACTGAAATTAATCATATCCAAATATTGCTCGTTAAATAAGTCCCATTATTAGTTTCTATCCTCGTGACAACATTGGTGAGGTGAAAACATCTTATGTACCTAATTTAGAAATTTTTTTGACAATAAACACTTTCTATTCTCTAACTATTGCCAAAATCAATTTTTTTTTATTTCACCCGTTAGCGATTGTTGGCTCAGATAAATATAAAAATCCTTAGAAGGCAATAAATTCCATACTTACTCCGGAGAAGCCTTGGTTCAAAATTTTCAATATGATCACAATCAATATTGTTGCTGCATGGCACCAAATTTTTGCAACAATGGGTTGAAAATTTAATCATTTAATGGGGAAATGACATAAAATTAACTGTTTTCCATAATAACTTTTTTAAACTAAGCTTTTTAGAAACAAATTATAGCTTATCCTGCTCCCTGCTACTGTAGCTATCTACGGTGAAAAAATGGTTAAAATCGGTTCAGTAGTTTGGAAGATTACCCCGGACATACGTTTTCAAAAGTAGTCTTTTATGTATATAGATGCCGAAATGAGAGTTCAGTTCCGCTATTCTTTCTTCCTTTCTCTTCTATCTTTTTTTTTCTCTTTCAGAGAGCAAGGTGTACATTCAGTACTCCAGGTGTGATACATTTTTTTTTCTCTGTTATGAATTTGTTTTCGAACACAAGTTATCATTCAAAGCAAGTGAAAAAATAAAATCCTAGTGTATAAATGCGACTGTATTAGGCAACAATTTATAAACATTTGAATATACAGTGTATTTAGGCACAATGTGATTTGACTAGCGCAAAATGAATACAACGTGAGTTCTTTACTAGTAACGTATCCCAGAACTGACTTGATCTCCTCAGATTTTTCGGAAGCGGAGCAATAGGCATAAGTATTAGCTTCGTTATTGGCTGCTAAATATAAGTTTCGTGAATGTGGATTTTCATCCCTTCAGCATTACGTAGTTTCTTCACCGTACCAGTGTAATTCAGACTTTGTCAATGTTTATAAATTTGTTCATTACGGAGTATGCATTCAAAATTTTTCACGCTCATAAAATACTGTGTGTTTTCCATTCAAACTGTAGTGCAGATGGAAAAAGATAATTTCTTACAGTTAAAAGTGTGCATACCGCAACCTGGAAATGTTTGCACAGCAAGTAATGTTGTCTGAAAGACAAATTAATTGCATATTTTCTCAACTTTAAATGTAGAGTATTCTTTGGTTATTTTTGGACGAAAAAGTATTTACACTAGGGTGGTCACAAAAAATCAATTTTCGAATTTCTTTTGCGGCACCCCCCTAAAATGTGCCAATGGGCTAGAAAATGAGATTTGCAAAGTTTTAGCTTAATCGGATAATATTAACACGTGCCACAAAGAGGGTAAAGTTAAGAAAAACAGCGATTTTTAGCCAAAAATTGTAGTTTTTACTCTGTAAAACCAAAACTACTGATCCTAGAAGCTTTATTTTGGTCTCATTTTGTAGAAAATTTTATTTTCTTTAAGTCTAATCTGATTTAAAGTTTCGAAAAAAATGATTAAATATTTTTCAGAATTTTCACAAGTCAGGCTGCAACGCAAATCCTCGAAATTGCAAGTAACTTGGGGAAATTTTTTTTTTCAACTAATCTTTTGAGGCACCCCCCTAAAATGTGCCAATAGACTAGAAAATGAGATTTGAAAAGTTTTAGCTTAATCGGATAATATTAACACGTGCCTGAAAGAGGGTAAAGTTACGAAAAACAGCGATTTTTAGCCCAAAAATCGTAGTTTTTCCTCTGTAAAACCAAAACTATTCATCTTAGAAACTTTATTTTGGTCTCATTTTGTAGGAAATTTCATTCTCGTTAAGTGCTATTCCATTCATTTTTGCTATCATGTCCAAAGTATTTATTTCGCATTTTCCATTATGGCTTGTACTGCTCATTTCATAAGCTTTACTCAGTTATTTATTTTATCAACGAGTTTCAAAGACATAAATTTATTATATATTCGTAATAATATTGCTGTTTTTTCTCTGAAAAGTCAACGTTATCCGTAGATTTCATCAAATTTACTAAAAGAACTTATTAATTTACATTTTAATGATTTATTTTTTCTAAGCAATTTCGAGGATTTACGCTGCGGCCTGACATGAAAAATTCTGAAAAATATTTAATCATTTTTTTCGAAACTTTAAATCAGATTAGACTTAAAGAAAATAAAATTTCCTACAAAATGAGACCAAAATAAAGCTTCTAGGATCAGTAGTTTTGGTTTTACAGAGTAAAAACTACAATTTTTGGCTAAAAATCGCTGTTTTTCTTAACTTTACCCTCTTTGCGGCACGTGTTAATATTATCCGATCAAGCTAAAACTTTGCAAATCTCATTTTATAGCCCATTGGCACATTTTAGGGGGGTGCCGCAAAAGATTAGTTGAAAAAAAATTTTCCCCTTGTTACTTGTGACCACCCTAATCTACACTCAACTATGAAATTGCGAGTAGAATGTCATTTCTACTTTTAGACTGTTCCCAATTACCTGTGTAACATCTCAAGAAAAATAAAAAAATGTTTGATATTTTTTTTTTCATACCTTGGAATTTACCATTGCAAATTTGCGTCATTTTGAAACCCAAATGCAGAATTTCGGACTTTCGGGTATGAAGAAAGTTTAAGCAGAAGAGGATAATCAAATTTAATTTATTGTTTTGCAAGTAAATTAAATTTGGTTGTTTTGACTGTTTTGCTAGTTAATTTAATGTTTAATAGAACTTTTTTTTCCCACTCATTTCTCATATTAAATGATCAGATAGAAAAACAGACCTGTCTGCATTATTTTATTTGAACATAGACACATACTAAACTTTCGCGGACTTATACATGTTGTAGTTTTATTTCCAGATGGTTTTGACTACAGCTGGAGCTGCCAAAACTCCGCCTTTGATTCCGAGTCCATTGCTCCACAGCAGAGGGGAAGGCACGGCGACTCCCTTGGCAAGAAGACCATTATTGTACACGAGGGGGGCTCCGGCAATGATGCCACTGGTGCTGATTATTCTTTTGTCGGTGGTGATGGCACCGGGAGTGGCCACGATGGAACTAGTAGAGACTGCAGAAGGAATGGCAGAAAGTAGAGGAGCGCCTTTCCGAGCTAGACCAGGAGCAACAATTCCAGGAGCGACAATTCCAGGAGCGACAATTCCAGGAGCAACAAGACCGGGAGCAACAAGTCTATTTGCAACTAGTCCAGGAGCAACAATTCCTGGGGCGACTATTCCAGAATTAATGAGTCCTAGTGCCAGAAGTCCGGATCCAATAACGCTAGTGCCATGAACTATTGCCACAGCAGCAAAGAGAAACACGAGCTAAAATCAAAATACGTCATCATAAATTTTAAAGATTGAAATGGATGCAATCACAAATAGTTTCGAGTATTATTCAAAAAGTAAATAAAAGTGTATTAATTACAGAAATATATGATCATAATATCAACGAAATTAAAGTGGTTCAACTTATTTCGAAACTTGCTGGAACAATTGATTTGCTTAAAAAACAAACAATCATTTTGAAATGAATTTTTTTATTGTGTAACTAAAAATTTCAACTTGGAAAAAAATCCAAACATTTTAAATTTAACCTGTATATTCTTGCTTCTTTAACATTGGATTAAAACTTCACATTTTTAATTTAATTTAAAGTATTTCTAAGAATGGTATGGAATGCAAAAGTAGTTATTTTTACTGCCATGCTAACCGCATAAGTCGTATCTGCAGACGAGTTCAAAATGAGAAATTGCCGGTTAAAGTTTTGCGCCTCAATGCTTTGATTTATCAAATTCCAAAATGTATTTGGTATCAAATGATATTGATATCAAATACATTTTTTTAATTTAAGAAATACAAAAACCTCCTCATGTAGTATAACCTGAGGCTTACAGAAGTAAGTAAATAAACATAAAGCAAAACAAATCAAACAACAAATTAAAGAAGAAAACAAAGGCACATTCAAAAAACACATACACACAAACAAGAAACTTTAATTGTTTAGTTTTTTTTGTGGTTTTTTTTTTTTTTTTTTTGAATGTGCCTTTGTTTTTCTTCTTTGACTTGTTGTTTGATTTGTTTTGCTTTGTGTTTATTTACTTACTTCTGTAAGCCTCATGTGAAACTGTGTGGTACATGAGGAGGTTTTTGTATTTCTTAAATTAAAAAAAAAGTATTTGATTCAGTGTAATTTTTTCAGATCATTTTTAAAAATATTTCCTATGGATAAATGAGAGTAAAACATTGTATTTAGGCAAAATATGCGACAAAGAAACATGTGTTGCTCTCAATTTCGGTAAAAAATGCAGATTCAACTTTTGTGCTTAACACGGCAGTATATCTCATTTACATTAAAACTCTCAAAATGTAAGCTCGTTTGGATCAATACAGAACATGGGTTAAATGAAAACAAATTATTTAAAGTTTGAGGTGATTTTTGCAGCTAAACAGTAATTGAGGGAAGACAAGGTAACATATGGGTCATTCTCATAACGAGTCCTTGAGCTTACAAAGCTCAGAAAAATAAAAACTAATAGAATCGAATGAAAATTCGTATGGAGATAGACATGCATAAAGACTTTATCAACAAATATTTTTCCTGAAAAATATTTTCAATACCTAAATATATAAATTAGTTACAAAATTAAAAATGTGAAGGAATGATACGTATGATGAGGGAAAGTAATTTTCAGAATGCGGCGTACTTGACATTGAAATTTACAGCTACAACATTAAACCAATAAGGCATAACTTAAAATGACAAAAACGTAAAATAAATATTAATATGTATAACCGTGGGGAAAAAAAGGCGTGACACTTTTTTTTCATGGATTGGTTTAGAAATTGTTCGTTTTCGCTTTACACTGTTTTTTCATAATTACGAATATTTCTAGGGAAGATAATTTTCATTCTCCTTCCTTTTAAAGGAACCACTATGCAAACTATGATATTTTTAAAGAAATAAAATTAATTCATTCTGTTTTTGAATAGTTATTGCTAAAGCATTATTCTTTCACTCAAGCGTCATTTCCTCATCAGTGTGGGAATGAAGAATTCAGTAAAATTTGAGTCTAGTTTCTTCACTTGACTGATATTTAAGTTTCTTCACATCCAAATATTCTTAAACAAAGCAGTAACACATGCTCATTGAGCTTTTATCCATTATTTTAATCTTTTTATTTGAAAAAACAGGTGAGAGGGCATGACGGATGCAAAGAAAATATTTCGGTTTTATGTTTTCAAATAGGTTCCAAGAAAAAAACTTTTCACAACTTTGACACAAAAATATACTACAATGTTCGTCTGAGTTGCCAGCAGTAAATTACAAAGCTTTTGTTTCAAGAAAAATTATTTGATTGCGATTCCGGGGAAAAAAATTACTGTTGTGAGGGAATGATGCCATCTGCTGGGGACAAACCTGATAATATTTGTTTGATCTAATTTTTAAAGAAAACTTCATTTTAAAACGTTTTCTTTTCTTGACTCATTTCATACTTTGAAATAAAATACACAAAATGTGAACCTTTTGTTTGTTTTCTTAGAAATAATTTTAGCATATTTTTACTAGTAGTGGGGACAAGTCAATTTAACTCATAAATACTGTACTTTGGGATAAATGGAATCAATTTAGTTTTTCATTCTTCATTTTTTAGAGAACTAAATACATCAGAAATTAACCCGCAGAAAAATATTAAGGCTTAATCTAACGCTTCCTTTCCTCCAAATAAAAATAACGGCTATAACACTGTCGAAAACTTAAAAAAAAAATATATTGTTTGTGGACAAAAAAAGGGGTGGGATAAGGAGAGAAAACGGTGTTAATTTTTAGAATCTTGGAGTCATTTTACATAAGAATAAAAAAGGTCTCAGAAGCATTTTGAGAAATGTTTTTCTGCCGCTCAGTGCTGTTTGAAAATGCAATGATTTATTTTTAAACTTAATAGCCAATTTTAAGCTTGCTTTCATACTTAGACGAATATGATAGCACCCGAAATTTCAGCGTAGTTCTACCGGATTGAAAATGTGATAAAAATCGGCGAAATTTTACTACTTTGGCGAATAGTTTGCCTATGCCTATAAATCTAAGAAAAATGTTTTTCTTTCATGCATTTTATAACTAAAATTATAAATTTTCAAAAAAATAATTTGTTTTTTGGGCTTGAAAGAGCTGTAAATAAATAAAATATCGATACTTTACCTTTGCATACATAGTGATGAAAAGATTGAAGACTGACTGCAGAGATGACGTAAAGAGCCTCAAAAAGTGCTTGCAATTTGATTTCGATCAAATTTGTAGCATTTATATACAGCTCCTAAATATTTAAATTTTAAAAATTGAACTCCTTAAAACAGCATTTATTGATAATTTTAGAGGTCATTTCCGTACTCCACCCAGATAATTATTCGAATGACATTGGAATGTCAGGGTTGTTTACAGAAAGAGTTGAACGGCATAAAGCAATGATAAGCAAGTATTGCATCAGCTGATTTGTTGGCTAATATATCTTAAAATAGTAATTGAGTAGTTTTAAATTCTCGCATATGGAGAATCTGATTTTTTCGAGTCAAAATTTCAGCCACGACCCTCGTTCATTTTTTAAAGATTTATTGGTTGAGGGAGTGAGTTTCAAGTACTGGAAAATCTCGCATTTTTGAATGCCAATCTCAAAGTTTTGGAACCTAACCATCACATTCGCCTTGCATTCTTTTTTGACTCGTTTACTTATTGCCACTAGTTACATAATTCGCAATCCATACTAACATACTACAAACTAATCTTTCCCGTTAAAAACAATTGAACAGTACTTTTAATGCTTACTTTCTTGTTGTGTTGTCGTTCTTCTTCTTTTTTTTTTCCTGCAGAAATTTTAGTCCGTTCTAAGACATTTAAACGAAAAATCAACAAGTAAAACGTTTGTCTTTTTGCGCTAAGTTGAAAAAACAGAATGAAATTTTACCTCTTGAATTCAAATTGTGTTTTCTTAACCGACTTCAACAAAAAAGGAGGTTATACAATTCGTCGGAGGTTTTTTTTTTTTTTTTTTTTTTTTGTATGTTATAAGATTACTCGAAGACGCCTGGACCGATTTCAAAAATTCTTTATTTGTTTGAAAGGGTTTCGCTTCCAATTGGTCCCATCCTCTCGTGGTCCGGGTTGACAACAGGAACCTGCAGAAATCGATCGAAATAGAAATCGGGATCACAGTAATCGTAAGAAGGAAAATTTTCAATGTAAGGCTTTTCTGGATTACATAATGAATTTCATTTCTATGATCTTTTTGAAATTTTTATCTATATATACATAAATCAATGTCCTGAGATAATATATATCAACCCACAGCCAATAACGCTCAGACTTAAGTCTCAGACTTAAAATTTTTTTCGAAATATCAATTAGTCGGGGAGAAATTAATTGAAACCCCTTAAATTCTGCGAAATTAAAACCTGTAATTGAAATTTAAATCCCTTATTTTCGAAGGCTTTCCTCCAATAAAATCATTATTCGGTACTTCGTGTCAACTTTGGGTCGATAGCAAATTTTAAATTTGATATTATTTTTATTTCTCACGTGATTCTTCGAGGCTTTTCTCAAGTCAAATATTAATGTTTCTACCTTTTGCGTTCACTTTTTTATAACTAGAAACTATTCATTACCTCATTTCTGAAGTACATTTACACTAAAAAGAATAAAATAAAAATATTTTTGAAAAAAAAAGTCGTACTGACTTCAGAACTTGAATCGGCAAGTGCGCTAAATAGTAAAAAATAATTTTATTCTTTGAACATCATCCAAACTACATTTAAACATAAGTTTTGAAGTCGGAGCAAAAACTATAGGTAAAATGATGTTGACTATATTTTACCAACATATTTCAGAGAAACCATTGAAAATTAAGAGCTGAATATTTGTACCATTACATAAATATGTGGTTGTTAATGTAGCGTATGCGAATGCGATTAAAGAACCTGGATTCATTGAGATTTTTATTTATAGTTGAATTATAGTTTCGAATGATTCTATTTAGTGTTTTCGCGCCGACTTCAAAACTTATGTTTAAATGTAGAATGGATGATGTTCGAAGAATAAAATTATTTTTTACTTTTTAGAGCACTTGCCGATTAACGTTCTGAAGTGGGTAAATTTTTTTTAAAAATATTTTTATCATATTAACTTATTGTGATTGGTGCGTATGCGAGTAAACGCATATTTTTATATGTGTGTGTGTGTGTTGGCGGGCATGTGTGTGTGTCGTGTGCAAACGACACACACAAATACATGTGTATGTGTATGTGGTCGTATGCATGTGAAGGACATGAACTCCAACACAATGAAGCCTGGAGGTCGAAGACAGCCACCACCTGAACGAGCAGGGGCCGGTGGAGGTGAAACGGGCCTTAGGTGAAACACCGGACACCCACTCCAAGGAAGGCTCCGGGTCCTAGTCGAAAAGAGCACAGCGACAACTCTACAAATAACGGTAGAAAATGAAAATATATAGCAATTCTTCATTGCTTAAAAAACTTAAAAATTCTACTCGATAATAAGCTTCTACTGACATCCCTCTTGTTATTATCAGAATTTATAGATAAAGATTCGAGGGGGAAGAACGTTTGCGTTGCTCACATTTTGCTGTCAAGTGACAATTTAAAATATTTTTATGTATAACTAGATTGTGCTCCTTACACAGAAAACTCACATAAACAAGCATTCAAACCTTTTAAATAGTTATTTCCATTTTTCTTTTGGTCAGTACTCTCATATTAGCATGAGATGTCTTTGGTCTCATTTCTTCAAAAATACGATGTTTTGTTACCTTACCTTACGTCTGCAAAAGAACTTATGAGACTGTGTACTTCGTTTTGCTTAAATTAAAGCCAATTAAATATAGTCTATCATCAGTATGATCTATTTTCTCGCAAAATAGGAATGTTAATATTTAGCGAGAAAAGACGTCAAAGCTTGGAATTTTCATTGTTTTCGAAAAATAGTCAACTATCAATAATTCAGAATAACTATTAAATGTCTCAACTACTATTAGTAATACATCATGCCTTTTAACATAAATGGTCTCAAATTTAATGTACTTTAAAATCGGAGAAAAAAAAAGTTGCAGTTTTTCTCGTGTTACGCGAAGGAACTAGCTTCTTCGAAACTGCGACTTGAATTCACACTACCCAAACTGATCCAAACAACACTTAAAAAAATCAGAACTACATCACGCTTCGTGAATTTAGAACAATATTAGCTGTTTGGTCTGGCTTTGCACTGGCTACTTCTACAACAAAAATTAACAAAACTTTAATCTCTACTAATAATAAAGCTGAAGGTTTGTCTTTCTTTCTATCCTTCTGTCTGTCTGTCTGTTACGCGCGTAGCGCCAAAACCGTTCGGTCGATTTTCATGCCACTTGGTACAAAATTAGTTTGTAGCATGTAGTTTTGCACCTCGAAGCGATTTTTCGAAAATTCCATTTCGTTCTTTTTCTATTCGAATGCTTAGCGATCATCAGGAGAGCTGTAACAATTGTTTTAAGAATCCCGGAATTCAAGGCTTACCTTCAGTAAAGCAAGCCAAACGATTCTAAATGTAATAGCTCGAGGATAAAATTTGTTTGAAAAGAGAGATGAAATGAATTATTTTATCAACGGAAATCAATTTTTCATGTTGTTACCATGGTTACGTGTTCATACTTATTTTTGTTTCGTTCTTTTTCCAGCGTTGACAGACGTAGTATTTTTGATACTACGGTACTATTTTTTCGGTCCAAATAAAGAGCGTAGTATTTTTCTGGCAACCCTGTTTCCAATATACTAATGACTTAATTAAAAGAGTTGGCGGATTTTTTTTTTTTTTCATTTTCATAGATTTCGCATTTTAGCAACATTGATTATGGCAACGTTTGGAAACAGTAGTATTTCGTAGTATTTTTTTTAGAGGAGGCGTAGTATTTTTTTGTTTCAATTCTCTGGTCTTTTTCCCGGTGAAAATGCTTTGAGACCTTACTTGGCGCGTTTTCGAAAAGTCACCAACTAGCGCGTTTTTGCGTTAGTCCGTGGTTCAGCTCCAGAATTGTTGCTAGAAATCAAGTTTCGCAGTAAAAATTCTGGCACGAAAGAAAATACCACTTTTTCGTAAAATTATGCTTAGTAATTACGAGAAAAAAAGTTCTGGAACTAACTGCTGCAGTTAAGTTCGAAAATTGAAATTAAATGAGGAACTGTATCATCTTTGCGAAGGAACATGCTTCTTTTATCGTTGCATCGTCCAGCAACTCGGAACCAATCATAGACAAGGAAAATGTAAACATGAGCTCCGCTTTAATCTCGTCTACTCGATTTTCCACGTAAAAGCAATGGTGTTGCTGCGGTAAATACGGGTTTGATGAGTTGTAAAATTCATTATGGACGGTAATTTAGAGGATGAATTTCATACAATAACGGACGAAACATGGTCGACAATTTTATTTTACGCTGAATACTAGAATAAATTGAACTGCAGCTCCGAAAAATTTATTACGGAACGGTTTCAGTTTTTTCTGTAGGTTGGCTACCTTTCGGCTTGGCGACATTTCTTTCGACGCCGAGCCGTGCTCACGCGTGGTTTTCTTGAACGGCTGTAAAACTTCAGCTGGTAGTCTGAGAGCAACTGGTTCTCCGTGAGAATTTTGTAATATAATTATGGGAGTTAGTTTTTATGAAAGGTATTGCCACCTGGAGTATGAAATCGGATGTAACCACCCCCCAAAATAGTGCAGGGGGGCGGCTTAAGTTACAAAAAATTGATTCACTAAAATACCCATATCTTCATTATGTCTTGATTTGAAATCGGTCTTCAAGGCTTAAAATGATTAAATACAATGGATAACAACATTTTGAAGCATAAACGACTCTATTCAAATTGTTGACACGTGTTTCGAAGCTATTAAGAAGTCTTTTCTCAATGTAAAAGAGGAGAGTTCATGAATGAAAAGTCATCCGACTCTGGATGTTTTTTTCATTGAATAAGGGCTACATGTAATCAAGCCTGTCATTTGGACAATCATGTGGGTCCTACCCCCCCCTCCTAAGTTTCGAAACAAAATGTGAATGCACATTTTCTGAACGTAATTATCCTTTTACCTATATTATGTATTTAATTTGTACTTTTTGCCCAAGCCTATAATTTAGGGGAGGGGAGGAAAATAAAAATCAATATATTTTGGTATATTTAGCCCTCGCAAGAATTAATTATAAAAATTTTTTCCAGTCTGTAAAGACTCCTTCATTCTTTGCGCCACTAGTTACAACCAGGCCTGTCATTTCAATTTTTTCCACCGAAGGGGGGGGGGGGGATGGACAAGCCCTTTTTTCCAAATTTTTATCAGGAGCTGCAGGAGTGTGTACAGAAATTTTGGTCTGGCCAAAAATGGCTGCCCTCCCCCACCTTAATTTTTACCCCCTGCACATACTTCCCTCCTTATTTAACGATTTTCAATTTTAGGCTTGCTTTATTAACATCAGGGTGTATATTCCCAACCGATTTTTTTTACAAAATGACAGAAAAATTTAAAGCTCGAAAATAAAAAGCTTTTTTCTAGACTAACAGGTGTATTCACCTCCTTTGTGCACGCCCCTATTCAAAAAAGTATAGAGAAGGGGATAAAATGTTGTATACTCAAAGTAAATTTGATAGGAAAACAACAAAGAACACACTTATACGTAAAAATGTTTTTTACATATAAGTGGGAGCGACAAAAGACAACAAAATTTTTCAAAGAAATGGGGTGGACGGGGGGCAGTTTAACCCCCCTCTAAACGATGGGTCAAGGCAAAGGGGCAAATTCAATACATATTGTGAAAAAGGTAAATACACACAAATTTGCATTCACATTTTGTTTCAAAACTTGGGAGGGGGGACCTCCCACCCCCCCCCCTCTGATTGGCCAAATGACCGAATTAATTAAAAGGAGCCCCTATTCAATGAAAAAAACATCCTTAGCCGGCAGACTTTACGTTCATGAACTCTCATCTTTTACATTGAAAAAGAGCTCTTAATAGCTTAGAAACACGTGTCAACAATTTGAATTGAGACTTTTATGCCTCAAATTTTTATAAGGTGGTATTAAGCATTTTAAGGTTTCAAAACCGGTTATAAATCAAGAAATAATGAAGATATGGGAATTTTAGCGAATCCATTTGTTGTAACTTTAGTAGCCCCCTGCACTATTTTTGGGGGTGACAACATCCAAATTCGTGCTCCTGGTGCAAATACCTTTCAGAAAAACTAACTCTAATAGTTGCATCACAAAAACCGCGCGGAAATAAAAATTTGACCAGTTGCTCCTTCATTATGGAACAAAGTTTCGCAGAAAACTTTTTTCTATAGCTTCAATAAACCCAGGGTTGGTGCAATTTTTCTTTCTTTTTTTTTTTGGATAACTCGTCTTGTATATCAGAAATATGGATCATTGATTTTCTATTCAGTTTGTAAGGCAGAAAATGTGAAAAACTGTGTTTATAAAGTACAACTAAATACTACCTTATTAAAAAAAGATGCTGAAAACAAAATTATTATTACAGTTTGAAAAACAACAATTTCTCAATAAATGTATGCTTAGTTTTATTCCTGTAAGGTTTTATGATAAGATTCTATAGAAAAGGTTTTTATTAACACTGAATATTAAAAACGGAAATATTAAAAGAAGTAAATTTCTGTTCATTGTAAATCTTCTACAGGATAAATACATTTGTTACGGTTTCTCGATGAACACAAAATAGGATGTTGAGTCCTTGAGGGAAAAATCAAGTCAACTCCTCTGCTCTATGGCAGCTGCTTGCTCTCAAATATTAGTTATCATTTCGAAAATTTATTCGAAGCAGGTTCTTTGATATTTGGGAAAAGTTTTGGCTTGAATTGTAATGTGCTTAGCCCCCGTTTATACTCAGTTCTACTCGGGGGTCTTTTTGCAGTAAATCGTTTGAAAAGTAAGTGAATACTAACCTGTGTGAACGAAATTAAATATGAAAATAATAAAACTTGTAGCACATACTCATTTTTCAAGACATTTAGAAGAATGAAAGAGGATCGTGTTTCCAGAAAATATCTTGAGTTGATTCAAATCGGTTTTAAATGCCGTGATTACTGTGATGTTCTGTGACGGAGTTGATACTTCTGCTTTCTGTGATGTAAGTTCCGCAGCACAGTTCAACACATTTTTGAGAATATTTAGAAAATAATGTGATAAGAATGAATCTTGATCCAATGATGTATGTTGAAAAACACGATAGCATTTTAAAAACCAAACGAAAAAACACAAACGACGCAGTGCACATGACTCAGACATAACGGTGTAAATATTTGTTGCCAAACGTTAGAAAACGACGCTGTGATGCCAAATTATTATTAAATTTGACATTCTATTAGAACAAAAATTCGTTTTAGTAACAAAGTTCGAAGAATAAAACAAATATTTCTGCATATGACAAACCAAAACAGTTAATACACAACGCTTTGCTCTTGCACTTAGAGAAGCTACATAAAATAAACACTGCGTATTACGATCGAAAGTTTGTTTACGTTTTCGGCGCCTCCTATTGGCTCATCGGAAGAAAATTCGGTGTAATTACCTACGCGTTTGTGAAATAGTTCGTTATTTAATGGCACTTTTTTGTACTTGAGAGCAGCGTTTTATTCCAGAACTTTTAATATTCTTCACACTAAACATTTTTTTCGTACACTTCCGTTGTTTTCTCGTGTGCCAAAATTATTTCTTCCAAACTAAACGATATGGCTTACTGTCCCACGGACTACGTGTCTCGCGGAATTGAAAACTCCGAGAGAAACTACGCAAAATAGTCAGGGTTACCACGCTTGGCACGCCTATCGCCCATTTAGCGAGAAAATTGTATCTAAAGCACAGATTAACCAAATATCGTATCAATTGCGTTATTGCATCGTTGTTTTTAAAGTGTTTCATTTCGGAAAATGTATTGTTTTGTTTTTAAAACTAGGAAAGGAAACTTTCATCTTCTTTTAAACTTTGGTAAGATTTCTGTTGGTTTCTGTGAGCAACAAAATTGTTCTTAGTTTCTCTTTTGCCTTTTTTTTTTGTGCATCTCCCCTTGGGGTTGCATTCGAATGTTCCAAGGGGGTGCTTTACCCCTTTTATGGAGTAAATCAGTGTTCATTTCAATGCAGACAAAAGTGATATGAATTGGCACGACCACTTGGCGATATATCGCCAAGCTTTTGGTCGCCAAGTATTTGCCGCCAATTTGGCGACATATCGCCAAGTTGGCGAAAAAAAATTGTTTTCTTTTTTATTTGGACTCAATTTGGCGCTATTGGCGATATTTTGCGAAAAATCCACTGAATGATGTTAAAATCGGCAATATTTAGGGATTAATCATTGTAAAACATTTTTTTTTGCATTGTTTCGTGGCAAACTAGGGAGATAAATGTTTGAACTGTTATCTTGCTCACTCCAAGCACTATTTTAGCACTTAAGGCATCTACTAAGAAATTTACACATAAAAATAAATAGCGTGGGGTCCATACCAGATTTTTATATCATACTTTGAAGGAATTATAGTTGAATTACAGCTAAAATAGAGCATTTTTTCTGCTATATCAATTATTTTACAAATGAACTTTTAATTTTATACCACGGGCAAAGCCGTGCGGGTACCGCTAGTATTTAATAAGACATAACTGTCTGACTAATTTTTTTCCAAATGTTCTTTTATTTTTGCGTTTCCTGTGTAATTTTTTACCATATACTTATCATATACATATCATATCGTGATGTAATTAAAATAGTTCTTTAACAGATTGGTGTCTTATTAACGCGGATGAAACCGCGGTGCAGAGCTATGCCCTAATAAAGGTTTTTGAAGTATCAACTCATATCCATTATAATGCAAAGGATTGTTCATTTTTTGTTCAAGTTCTGTTAATTTTTTGTTCAGAGGTAACCCGTGCAACGCCGGGCCACGCAGCTCGTTACGTAAATTAAAACTAATGAAGCCTGAAAATTTATGAATTTATCGGTACCCGGTTCGACTTTCAGCTCATTTGTATTCAGGAGAAAGAAGCACGACATAGATAGATACAACTACAAATACAAATACAAAAGATGACGACCAGCTACAAGCTCTAGGAACAACTAGGCTGGTCCTAGTCGAATATTACAATCCCCAATAAATATCCAAGGCCCTCTTAAAGCTATCAACTCCCTTACTCATAACAACCTCCTCCGGTAAGCTGTTCCAGGTACTCACAACCCTACTGAAATAGTAATTTTTCCTCACTTCTAGGTTTGCCTGAGACTTAAATAGCTTAAAACAGTGTCCCCTTGTCCTGCTTTCTAAACAAAAATTTAGCCCATCAACATCATTCATTTTGATCAATTTAAACAATTGGAAACTGGAAGATAGAAAGATACTCAGTTTTTAATGTAAGTAGATGACCGGACTAATACCGTATATTGAAACTAGTTAAAATTGACTTTTACTTTTATAAATACTTTTATATTGAAATTGAAACTCATTTAAGTAAAAATTTTATAGAGACTTTATAAATAGCCCCTGTATACGTTACTTTATTTTAAAAACTAGATAACAGATGGCAGCACTAAAAATGAATCTTATGCTATTAAAATTCTAAACTCGTTTGAAAAAACTAAGGCCGCACTAGCTACATATGGCCCGGCTCTGCACGGGATCCATCTTGAGGAAAAATGTCAGGTCAAGTGACGCGTGTGTCTGAAAGTCCCGATTAATTTTAAGTCAATAGTTTGCTAGAACGCAGTACGAAAAATTAATCAATCGCTAAAAATTTTTTAAATCCGTCCGTTACAGGAAAAGCCTAAAGCATTATTTATTTATGTTCGAGAAAAAATGGCAACACCTATTTCTCATTAATAATTTATTTCACTCTATTTAATTTCTTTCACGCTCTTGCAGATGATTTTTATAAATCCAATTTAAAATGAATATTTTCTAAATTTAAAAATGGCCATATCTTTCTTCAAGGTGAAGATATGAATTAGTGGTTTTGAAAACCTTCGAAAGGAAACTTTTCTAAAAGGTATTTTCTGCGTTCTTTAGAATGAGACCAAGATCGAGAAGATCCGATAAGTATTTCGCTAGATAGAGTCACTTTGAAGTCCTTTATTCGAAATTCGAACGCTCACAAACCACTCCATCCTTCCCGAGTGCCCAAGCATCTCGCTGCCATATTTCGTCCAGATCCGACGTAAACTGTGGATTTGTATACGGTACACACACACATATTTAAACATACATACATATTTTTTTTTTTTTATTTTATTTATATGGATATAGCGGCTCTAGAAAGAACAGTATACTCGTCTTTACGCTGTGGTTATGTTCTTCGATAGTCGAAAATGTCGCGTAAATCCAGGTCGAGTAGATTGAGATTTAATCATAATGCTACAATAGGTGTTAGGTTTCATTAAAGAGGAAAATGCTTTATTCACCGTCTAGTGATATTTCTATAATTGTATATGTACAGGGTGTTCCGTTGTAATTTGCATAACCATTATTTTCGCAACCGTTCGTCCTAGAAACATACTTCCAACTGCAAAAATGCTCAAAATGAGGTTCAAAATTAAGAAAAGCGTTTAAAGCGTAAAAAAAATATTTCATCCAAAAATACGAAATCTAACTTTTCATATGGACTCCATGTCTCATAAACTTATGTTTCAGAAAACAAATCTAAATTGAAAAACAATCCCAGCACAAAAATTTTGAAAGATTTACGCTTTAAACTCGAAGAGATGTTGGAGCCCACAGTTGGGAATTATGGTGCAAGTTCCGCCATCAAAATTTTTGGGCGGGATTTTTTTAAACTAATTTATTTATTTATTTCAATTATTTATTAATTAATTTTTTTATATTTAAGTTATTTACTGATTTTTTTAATTAAAATTATGTCTGTTATTTCTTTGTTATTATTATTTTATTTATTTATTTAATTATTTTTTAAATTTTATTATTATTTTTTTTGTGTGTGTGTGTGTGTGTGTGTGCTTGGAATGTCTGAAAAGGAAGAAATAGATTCTATTCTACGCATAGTTAGTACTTTTAAAAGATTAATAATACGCAAAAAAAAAGTTATAATTTTTATAAAAATAATATTTAAAAATATAAATAAAATATAAAAGAGGGGTGAAAATAAAAAGACACAAAAGGACTGTGAAAAGTTTTGGGGGAGGACTGAATTTGCGCCATTGAACTTGGGGGCGATGTGCACCCCTGGAGCTCGAAGTACCTGAACTCCTACCTAAAATCTTGGAGAGAAAAAAAGAAAGAACCTTCAATAATTTTTCATATATCGAAGAATTTACTGCGGGAAAATGATGCCATTTTTTAACTACTTAAACTATTAATTTATACATCTTCTTGTATATTTAAATTGTTGTTTTGCACGTTAATAGTAATATTTTTTCTCTCATTCTCAAAGAAAATGATACGGAAAAAGAAATATGTTTGCAATATTTTACTAGCACTTAGACATACACAGGATTTTTACGGAATTATGCATGCTTTATCTTTATTTCCAGATGGTTTTAACTACAGCTGGAGCAGCCAAAACTCCTCCTTTGATTCCGAGTCCATTGCTCCACAGCAGAGGGGAAGGCACGGCGACTCCCTTGGCAAGAAGACCATTATTGTACACGAGGGGGGCTCCGGCGATGATGCCACTGGTGCCGATTATTCTTTTGTCGGTGGTGATGGCACCGGGAGTGGCCACGATGGAACTAGTAGAGACTGCAGAAGGAATGGCAGAAAGCAGAGGAGCGCCTTTCCAAGCTAGACCAGGAGCTACAATTCCAGGAGCAACAAGTCCGGGAGCAACTAGTTCGGGAGCAACAAGTTTATTTGCAACTAGTCCAGGAGCAACAATTCCTGGGGCGACTATTCCGGAATTGATGAGCCCTGGTGCCAGAAGTCCGGATCCAATAAGGCTAGTACCATGAGCCACTACCACAGCAGCAAAGAGAAACACGAGCTGTAAATAAAAAATATAGTTAGCATGAACTAGCCCCTATGACCTTATTATGAGTATCCCAAGTACGACTTCGGGTGTAAATTGAAATATTGCTAGATATCATATCATTATGAAACTATCTTAAACTAAAATAATAATAATAATAGTAATGAAATAACAATTTAGAGAAACATTAAAAAAAGAAACCGAAATCGACCAACCAAATAAAGCTTGTATAGATAATATTAGAAAAGAGACAGAGGCATCTGATAACGACGATTAAAATGTTATCCACTAGGTATTCTTTTGAGAGAACATAAAATAGTTGCAAGTAAATTCCTACTTTCGGTTTCTTTTTAACCGACTTCAAAAAAGGAGGAGGTTCTCAATTCAAAGCGTATGTTTTTTTTTTTTTTTGTTTGTTTGTTCGCACATAACATCTGATCTACTGAACCGATTTGGACGATTTTTTTTTCAATCGATAGGAGATGGTGTAACTTAGGTACCATGTACTCATATGACGATATTTGTTCACTAGAAAAAAAGTTATGATCGAAAAACTAAAATTTCATGTTATTTAAAACAATACGTGCTATCGTAAATCCTTACTTCAATGAGCGACCCGGTGGTCAAGTGGTTAAACGCGTCGGGTTAAAGTACCTGATGGAATGAGATCGAGTCCAAGTCTGCAAGGATTTTTTTGAACAGCTGCATAGTTTTTCAACTATATTTTGATTATTTTAAGTGCATTTACACTAAAAAGAATGAAATAAAATATTTTTGGAGAAAAAAAATAGAACCGACTTCAGTTGGAAATTGCTCTAAAAAGTAAAAAATAATTTTTTTCTTTGAACACCATCGAAACTACTTTTAAACATAAGTTTTGAAGTCGGCGCAAAAACAATGTATGGAATCATACGCAACTACAATTCAACTATAAATATAAATTTTAATGGATACATTTCATTGACTACCACACATTCGTGTAATGATACTGTCACGGAGACATTAGCCAAAGGACGGAAAACCACAATCGTCGTACGGCTGTAATGGTGCAGTTGCCGTATTGTGGGCACTTCGCCGAGAGAGACAGATATTGCAGGAACGCAAGTAATTTCTTGTGTCACTATACATCGCGGGCCAGAAAAATTTTTCGCTAAGTCTGCTATAAGTTTTGAAAAACCTTAGATGAACCAATTTCCACTATTATTTTTTTGTTAGTTGAGAAAAACAAGTGAGTCAGAATGAGTCGTAGGGGACGGAGAATAGCGAATAACGTGTCGGGAAATACTCGAGCTCCTCCTTCGGTAGTGAATTCTAACGCTGAGTCTATTCCTAACATTTCTTTGCTGGAATTAATTCCTAAATTTTCGGGAGGAAATGCGTCGCTTCCTGTAAGAGCATTTGTAGCCAAAATCAACGAGATGAACCACCGATAAGTGGAACATAACATATACAGAAACTAAGTAAGAAACAGAATGAAGATTAATCATTTAATTAGTTATTTACAAAGAATTGCTGAGAGTAACCATCGGACTTACCCGCTGCCAGCCTAGGATCATTCTGCGTACCCCGCTCGTGCACCCACGTCTGCCGAGCTCCGTCCACCGCTCCCTCTCTCTCTCTGCTGATCTGCCCCACCCGGGGTTCCGGGTTGCTCCGTTGTGGGGAAGGGGTTTGCCAGTAATTGTGCTTTTTCGTCCTTTGGCTAATGTCTCCGTGACATCCCTCCCCAACAAAAAAAATTCGAAGTGAATTGGCTGGCAGACGGGATAAGACCAAAATTCAACATTTATCGTGACGGAAAATTCAAAAGTTTTTTTTTTTTTTTTCTTTCAAAAAAGAAGTCCATGTCGCAAAGGAGACACCTAGTTTCGTCGCCGAGTCACTGAACGTTGAAGATGATCGGAGTATACTCAGCTGCTTTGCTTAATGTTGGAGGGGATCCGGGCTATTCCATGAAATGTTCCCTATGATATAAGGAGATGATCGGACTATGCTCCGCCGCGTCGCAAAGGAGACACCTGATGGTTCCGTCGTCGAGTCGCTGAACGTTGAAGATGATAGGAGTATGATCCGCTGCTTTGCTTAATGTTGAAGGGGATGCGGACTGCTCCTTGGACTTCCGATGATGTAAGGAGATGCGTCGTCGACGCTCAGTGGATCTGTGGTCCAGTGTGAAGGGGGTGCGGACTCTCCTCCTAGGAATAAAAGTGGCAGCAGCAGTATCTGTTTCTTTCTCGTACAGACATTAGCTTAACAGACTGGCAAGGTTCCTCCGGAATACTCTCTTTTAAAAAAATTAACTGAAGGACGTGGCCGCAAGTTATATCTTTGATTTGAGTCTGATCTGTTATCCTCACCATCATACGCGTCCGAAATCATGTCGTTATCATTCTGTTCTGTGTTTATCAAGTGCAAATGACTAAAACGCTGAGTGTAAGGAGTCATTCTGTTTACGTGAACGTTAAGTATTTTTCTCGGATTTTCTACATGACGTACTCTATAATTGACTCTTGAAAATCGCTCTATTACTCTAAAGGGGCCGTCATACTTCGGTCTCAGCTTACGAGATATTCTGAGGTTACAATTTTGAGTTTTGATGTAACACAGAGAGCCGACCGAGTAGTCAAATTTACTGTCTTTTTTTCCCATCTTACTACGATCTATGTTTTTACATTCCTGACATTTTAAATTTTCCAGAACCTTTTCAAAAACGTCATTGAGTGAAGATATTAGATGCTTTACGTACTCGAACTCTGTCCTTTGAGTGTCTCCAGTTTTATTTATGCTATAAGGCAATTTCATATCTCTGCCATGTTCTAAGAAAAAAGGTGAAGTTTGCGTCGCTTCGTGTATAGCCGAATTCAAAGCTAACATTACATTGGGCAAATGCGTGTCCCAGTCTTGCTCTTCTATTGAGAGGGCAGCCAAAATATTCGCGATCGACTGATTTGGTTTTTCTACTTTCCCGTTAACGTGTGCAGAGTACGCGGAAATATGTCTCTTTTCAATACCTTGTATTTTACAGAATTCATCGAACTCAGCACTCCTGAAATACTTACCGTTGTCGGTAATCAACTCCCTGGGACATCCTCTGTGCACTATGTAATGTTCAAAAAAGGCTTTGGCAATAGTTTTGGACTTGAGGTCCGGCAGTGGTACCAAGTGAATGTACTTTGAGAACGCATCTATCATTGAGAGAACGTAACTGTTACCCATATCTGTCTTTTTTAAGGGTCCAAAAATGTCCATATGACATCTTAAGCCAGGAAAACCACAATCGTCGTACGGCTGTAATGGTGCAGTTGCCGTATTGTGGGCACTTCGCCGAGAGAGGAGACATTAGCCAAAGGACGAAAAAGCACAATTACTGGCAAACCCCTTCCCCACAACGGAGCAACCCGGAACCCCGGGTGGGGCAGATCAGCAGAGAGAGAGAGGGAGCGGTGGACGGAGCTCGGCAGACGTGGGTGCACGAGCGGGGTACGCAGAATGATCCTAGGCTGGCAGCGGGTAAGTCCGATGGTTACTCTCAGCAATTCTTTGTAAATAACTAATTAAATGATTAATCTTCATTCTGTTTCTTACTTAGTTTCTGTATATGTTATGTTCCACTTATCGGTGGTTCAATACAAATATTCTGCTTTTAATTTTCAATGGTTTCTCTGAAAAATGTTGGCAAAGTATGGTTAAATATCTTTTTACCTATCGTTTTTGTGCCGACTTTAAAACTTATATTTGAATGTAAATACTTTCGATGGTGTTCAAAGAAAAAAAATATTTTTTATTTTTTAGAGCTATTTCCAACTGAAGTCGTTTTTTTCCCCAAAAAATATTTTAGCAAGCTTTGTTTACTTTTCTCGACAAATAAAATTTTTATCGGCATTGTGGGTTCTATTTTACACTTCAGGGTAAGTTTTAAACTTGTTTATTAACCTATGTCTCTTGATTGGTGCATTTGTGGCACATTTTTCACGTAAAACTATTCTTGGTGCAAAACTTTCAAGCAAAACGATGAATTTATTTTACATTTAAATGACAGCTAAAAAGTTTTAGATCCGTTTC
This sequence comes from Uloborus plumipes, assembly GCA_038373865.1. Taxonomy (NCBI): domain Eukaryota; kingdom Metazoa; phylum Arthropoda; class Arachnida; order Araneae; family Uloboridae; genus Uloborus; species Uloborus plumipes. Next base: position 82,602 of record JAXGGA010000311.1, read on the forward strand.
ATATATTTGGCATTGTTTTGGTTATTTCTGCCCCTATATTAGTTCCTTACATTACAGTATATTTGGCAATACCATGCTCAAATGATAAATTATTTTCTTTACATCATTAGAATGTTTGGGGCCACGATGGCCTAGAGAGTAGAGTATTCTCCTCATAAGCAAGTGGTTGCGGGCTCGAGCCCCGCCTTGCTCATGGTTGTTATTTCAACCTTTCTGTGCCGGAAATTCCTCCTGTGCTTGTCAAACAGTCCTCATGCATGTTGAAACTGATGGATTCTGTATTAAAAAAAAAAAAAAAAAGAATGCTTGGAACTCTATTTGGGGATATGTATGGATTTAGTTATACATTTTTACGCCTGTTTTAATGGAGTGCAATGTTTACAACTCGATTTAGAGATATGATTCTCTAACTTCGCGTTTTAATGTAGCTTACAGGCTTGTTTTATTATGCAAGTATATTTGTGACTTTGTTTGGCTAAGTGATGCTTTATTTATTAATTTTGTTTAACATTTTACATTTTACTTCGAGTTTTATACCTGCTTTATTACTGGTATGTTTAAGACACTTTTTTTTTCAATTATTTAACCAGCACTACTATACTAACTATATTTGGAAAGAATAATACTTATCATATTTTAAAGTAAGTATTTGACTTCTTTTGTAAATGAGCGTAAATGAACCGTGCTGCGGTAGAAATTCGGCAATGCGCAAATTTCGGCGGGTGTTTGAAAATTCGATTTAAAATGCTGCTTAGTTTCCGCCGGAATTCAACCATGTTGAGGCGGAGTTCTCCTATACGCATAAATATAATAAAATATACGATGTTTTACACAATTTTCTACTCGATATTTATGCACCTGGGATGTGATAGGCTTTTTTTCTTCTTCTTTTTTTTTTTTTTTTTTGAAATTTAAACACCGTCTATCTCAACTATTTATGTTCCATTCAAAGAGATACCAAACCACTGAAGCTTTAATAAACAGATTGTCATTTTTTAAGCCCATCAATAAAAATGCATTGGTACAAATCCTCACAAAAGATAAATTTTAAACTCATTTTCTCGGCAATTTTGTTTTTGTGGCTTTGTGCCTTTTAAAAATTAATGATAAACGTTTTAGTGCACAAAATTTTCAAAAACTTGCAGACACGTGTTTTGGAATTACAAAGGAACCACTTTTTCAATGCAATAAAGTGTGAGCTTTAAGATGAAAAGTCATAGAGATTTTGTGCTCTAAAACGTTGATTATTCCTTTGTAATTTTTCAACCACAAAGGTATTTGTTCAGTTCTTAGTACCCTTTACTACTCAGGCACAGCTTTTATAAATATAAATAAGAAATTTCAAGTACAGTGAACTCTCACTTATGCGCCAGCCCAAGGGACCAACAGAAAAAGGCGCTTAAGTGAGAGAGACGCATAAGTGACGCATAAGAGAGACGCATAGCCTATTTAAAGGACTAAAACGTAACATAGGTTTTAATGAGAAAATGAATTAGAATGTTTCTATAGAAAAGGGACATGTTACTACGGTTTGGCAATTACTGTAACGTAACTACAATGATAAAGAGAAAACAAAAATTGTAGCATACCTACCTAATTACAAACTGTTCACTTCAAAACGATACATAATAGATAATTGTCCCTCTCCGAACTCTAGTTCATGAGGGAAAATGCCTTCCGTGAGCAATAAAGGTGAAAGATTAAAGAAGAAAGTGAAGAAAAATGCTTATTTTTTAAATAAAATAAATTAATTTTTTCATTTTACGGAAAAATTCGGCGCATAAGTGAAATATTTATCATTAGAGCGAAGCATAAACGAATGATACTATCATTATTTTGCTATGGAATGTGCTGGGACCGTTTAAAATCGTCGTATAAGTGAAAAAGACGCATAAATGAGGTGGCGTATAAGTGAGAGCTCACTGTAATATTTATTCAATATTTTATTTTTAAGAAGTTGGAAATTAATAAAAACTATGATACATTACCTTTGCGTACATCTTGATGAATAGATTGAGCTAGGGACTTCGGAGCTGATCCAAAAAGCTTTGAAGAGTGCTTGCGATTTGATTCCGGTAAATTTTGTAGCGTTTATATACTGTTCCTGCAGATTTAAAAATTAAAAATTTGAACGCCTTAAAACAACGCTTATTGACTATTTTAGAGGTCATTTCCGTACCCCACCCTAGTTATCATTCGAATGACATTGAAGTGTCGGGTTGTTTACAGAAGAAGGGAAATGGCATAAAAAGGCAATCGTAAACATCTATTGCATCAGCTAATAATTCATTGTCTTGTGTTAGTAAGATTTTCAATCGAAAGCTGGAAAAGATTTCGGGGCCTTTTAAAAATAGTTTCATTATCTGTTGTTTTTATATTTTTGGATAATTACGTATTATAAAATTTCTTTATACTCATTTTTCGAAGGTATGAACGTCATTTTCTACAGTTGAGAGCAATTCCACTGTAACAGACGTATCAGTATTCCACAAAACAGTCTACAAAGACTAGAAATATGCTTAGTTTTAGCTTTACAGTGAACTCTCACTTATACGCCTCCTCATTTATGCGCCTTTTTTACTTATATGACGATTTTAAATGGTCCCAGCACATTCCATAGCAAAATAATGATAGTATCATTCATTTATACGTCGCTCTAAAGATAAATGTCTCACTTATGCGCCGAATTTTCCTTAAAATGTAAAATATTTAATTTATTTTCTTTAAAAAATAAACATCTTTCTTCACTTTCCTCTAACATTTCGCCTGATTGCTCACGGAAGGCATTTTTTTCCGCATGAATTAGAGTTCTTAGTGGGACAATTATCTATTATGGATGTTTTAAAGGGAACAGTTTGTAATTAGGTATGCTACAATTTTTGTTTTCTCTTTATCATTGTAGTTACGTTACAGTAATTGCCAAACCGTAGTAATACGTTCCTTTTCTGTAGAAACATTCTTACTCATTCTCTCATTCGAACCTATGACACGTTTTAGTCCCTTAAATAGACTTGTTCACTTATACGTCTCTCTCACTTATGCGTCTTTTTCTGTTGGTCCCTTAGGCCGGCTCATAAGTGAGAGTTCACTGTATTTCACGAACATGGTCTTTTCTACCATATAATCGTAAAATACGTTCATCTCGTAAGATACGTCCGTTATGGAACAGAAAAGTTCAGTCATATCAATACTACTATTCAAAATCTTCTAAATCTTCAAAAGTTAACTGTTCTTCATAGAAGTAGAGCCCCATGTCCTTCAAAAATTCATGCAACGAAACAAGGATCAAACAAATTTTAAGCCTTTGCAAGCTGTTTTGTGTAGCAATCGATGCTTTTTTTTCAAAATGGAATTACTCTTGAATAATATCTACAACCAGCAATATTTTTAAACTTCACAGAAGAGTATAACACGTGTTGAAAATCGAAAATATGACTCAAAAATTTGATCAAGCTTAATTTCACCCTTTATACTTCATGTAAAAATTTTGCGTCCAAAAAAATGGAGGAAAATTGGCTGATATTTAAAAAAATGAAACATTTGGATATTTTTTAAGTTTTCAAATTACGAAATAATACATTCTATTTTATTCGAATCAATACATAAGACATACGTTACAAAATAATACATTTGAATGTTTTTTAAGTTTTCGAATTACAATGGCTAACACTATAGAGTTTAAAGAGATTCGAATTCTAAACACAAATTGATACAAATTTAATGAGCTGATGAATATTCACTTAAACTTGCATATAAAGATTTTATCAGGACGTACCACAGCATTGAGCTATCTGTTTAAAAGAGAAATAAAGAGCTTAAAATTAAGACTTATAAAATAAAATAAATTAAGAGCCCGAATATTTATCCGTAGGTTTAAAATCATCTGTAAATTTTAAACTCAGTTTCAACTCAAAATCAGACCTTTTTCTTTTTCCATTTCAATACATAAATTCCTCCCGCCGGAACATAATAGCTCGTAGCACACAAAGGCAGAATCCAGAAATGTTTCAAGGCAGGGGAAATTAATTTTTTTACTTACCCTTTACTACACATCTTAGTTTCTATTTTTACTTATCTTTTTTACTTATTTAATTTTTCAATGTTATGTAAAGATTTTTTTTAATATAATTTGCTTATTTTTTTAAATTATAACTATCATTTAAATATATATATATATATATATATATATATATATATATATAATATATATATATTATATATTATATATATATATATATATATATATATATATATATATATATATATATATATTTACGTTTGATTTATGCGCAGAATAGCGCTTTTTTTCCCTTTCAGACATTCCGAGCACACACACACGCACACAGACAAAAAAATAAATAAATAAATAAAATAATAATAATAAAGAAATAAAAGAAATAATTTAAATTGAAAACATAAATAAATAATTAAATTGATTAAAAAAATTCCCCCCAAAAATTGTGATGGCGCAACTTGCGCCATAATCCCCTCCCCCCTGTGGGCATCCCGGGTAGCACATAATTAAGCGAGCGACTACAAGAACATAAAAAAGCTTAACTAGATTTATTTTACTGTTGATTATCATGTTCATGAGATTTTTCATTGGCTTTTTTTATGCAATCACACATGAACTTTCTCACGATATTTATCCCCCCCCCCCCCACACACTTCATTTACCCTGAAAGAGGAGTGAACGCCAATTACGATCGAGTGAGAAAAAATAGCAATCTTGATTGGTCAAAAGAGAATGGAAAAATTTACAAATACCGTTATTTATTTATCCAGCGCAGAAGTTTCGATACATTAATTCAAAAGCTTTCCTAAATATTACTTCTTATCTTTCTACATTAATTCAAAAGCTTTCCTAAATATTACTTCTTATCTTTCTACATTAATTCAAAAGCTTTCCTAAATATTACTTCTTATCTTTCCTTAGCGATATTTAGTCTTAAGCCTCAAAAAATAGCAAAACACGAAGGAAACAAAAAGTTGTAATCTGAAATCTTATAAGAGCTATTTAGTGCACTATGGCTTCTTCTGAAAGAACATCAGTGGATTAAAAATAAATCCCTGAGTTGCTGACTCCACATCCATTGTTATCCATGTAATTTTTCTTACTACTTTACGACTCATATAGCGAGGATATTTTTTCATTTGCTAAATACCAATAGGGTGTCTTTTTTTTATTCCACCTGATAAACCTAATCACTAGATATTCAATTTTTAATTAAGTGTTAATTTTTGTTTTTACAGATATGAGTCACAATATAAGTTTTTATTGCAATCACCTTCGGAAAATGCTTCAAAATTTTCCAGTGCAATCAATATCTTTAATCTTCCTTTTACGCACACTGCCACTACTATTCAGCAGATTTTATTTTAGCTAAACTAGACTAACTAGTAGGGGAGACTGGGGAGACTTTGACTTGGGATACCTTCTTTAGTTTTTATTATATTTCTTTCGGCGAAAAATTATCATTTGCAAATTTTTTTGGGCATGACAATGGTAATAGTTTCTTCTACCTGACAGTGATTTTTTTACTTGAAACTAAACAGATATGCAATACACAGCCAACTCGGTTATTTCGAACTCGGTTTCTTGCTTATTATGCACTCATCAGCATGGAATACGAAAGTAACCGAGTTGGAGGCAAAAATCATCTTATAGAGCAAAGAGAGCCAATAAAACTGGTAGCTAATGTGAAATTAGAATACCAGCGAGCGACCGCACTTGGTACGGTACAACTCGTAAATTTTAAGGCAGAGCTCGAGTATAAAGCAGTGAGTAACCGTCCCTAAACAAGGGCTAACCCAGGAACATGCAATACACCACATGCACAATAAGCGTGAAACTGCAGTCCATGGATCGAAATAACCGAGTTGGTGGTGTATTGCATGTTCCTGCCTTAGCCCTTGCTTAGGGGCGGTTACTCACTGCTTTATACTAAACAAATAGTTTTAGTATTTTTTTTTTCTTTTTCAATATTTTTACAAAGGGGTCCTGTATCCCTACACCAAAGGATACATGATCCGTTCATGAGGGATACCTAATCCCTCCCGAAAAATTTCATAGACTTTTCATTTGACCCACAGCTTTTAGTTTTCTGTTTCTAAAAAATAACAATGTTTCTAATTTTCTTTCCTAGATGATAATAATATGAACATTAAAAAAAAAACACTGTTGGAAGATCAACTAGGAAATATGCAGAAAAATGTACACAATTTTAGTAAATTCATGATACTTTTGATCGATTACTTACTCTCTAATCTACTTATATTAAAAACCGAGTATCTATCTTTCTTTCTTTCTTTCTTTCTTTCTATCTTTCTTTCTAACTATCTATCTATGTCACGCTTCTTCCTCCTGAACGCCAACGAACTGAAAGTCGAACCAGGTACCGATAGATAGGTAATTTTTCAGGCTTCATTAGTTTCAGTTTATATAATTATACGATTTTAATTAGCGAAGATATCAATTAATAAGTAGTCAAGTTTAAAGCGATTAAGCCTAATAAATGATTAAACTTCCAAGACATTTCTTACCGTTGCCATTTTGAATAAAAACGTTAATTAAATTATTGAACTGCTTAAAATTCCAAGATATTTATTTCTTACCATTGCCATTTTGAATTAAAACGTTAATTAAATTATTGAACTATTTAAAATCCCAAGATATTTATTTCTTTCCGTTGCGATTTTAAATTAAAACGTTAATTAAATTGAACTTTTTAAAATGAAAGAGGGTCATTCCACGTCAAATCATCCAGGGGTGTGCACCATGGGTCTTCAGATTTTTATGAAACTTGGTGAGACTGTTCTACCTAGAGCCGCTATATAGACAGGCCGACGCATCAAGATTAAGTTTCACCACTTTGGATCCAATTCCTTAACTTTTACTTTCATATTTTCATTGTTGCGGAGTAGGGTTACAAGAAAAAAGTTTTGGCACATTGCTAAGCTTTGCCAAATCCACGTGCCGCTAATAATTGCTCACAGTGAAAAATTACCAAAACGCGATTACTGGCCAGAAAAGACAACCTCTTAAACACACAAGCACGCGCTGGATCCAAAGTGGTGAAACTTAATCTTGATGCGCCGGCTCGTATATATAGGGGCCTTAGTTCTACCCATGGATATAAGAATATTTGGAGATTTTTAGATTAATATATCAATTACTTTTGGAATGGCAACACCTCAAAGTTTTGTCAAAAATTTATCGCTTAACAAAATTTGCAGATCCAGCAGAAGGACATACATCTACAATTTTTACTATAAAACAGTTATTTTTTATGCTAGAGGGGTAATTTTTTTTGCATTTTGTTCAAAAATGTACTGTTAATTGGATTATGTAGTTAGATTTAAGATTTAAAGTAATTAAGTTACCTCTAAAAATCAGTAATCAGCAAAATTGAAGATAATTTTAAGCACTGACATGGGTTCAGAAACCACTCAATAACATTTTTCGCGTTCCAAAACCACCAAAACCCATTACATTACCGAAAACTAGATTAAAAATGAGAGAAAGTGATGCAATAAAATTGGTGGGGTTTTGAGTTTTACTTAGGTTAGAGATGGTTAAAATTACGTACTTAAAAAGTAACGAAATCAGTAAGAAGTTGTCTTCCACTGACACAAAAAATACAATAACACATACAAGCTGTTTTGTAGCACTTTAAGAACATGTTTATTGGATAAACTAATGTATGAAAAAAGTATAGTTTTTAATACAACATTATTTAGATAACAATTCCACAATAAACACTTTTTGATAAGTGGTAGTATTTATTTTGTTCTTGCTTGTTAAATTCATAGTCTGCTGTGATTCATTGGATTAGTTTATTATCGTCTGCAGTGTTTTAAATATCTTTGCAGTATTTCACATAGTTATCGTCTGCACTATTTATGTTTTGAATGGCAATGCAAAAAGATATACCAAGAGTTAGAATGTTTTGATTTAAACTGAATGTTATTTTTTCTTCCTCGTCTTCTTTGGCTGAGATCATTTTGTACTTTCTGTAAATATTTAATTGTTAACTTATTTTATAAAATGGATCAATTTTATTTTATTTACGGATGAGAAGATTAAATATTTTTCTCTAAATTTCGACATTACGGATTGTAACGATTGTAACGTTCTCGCTCATTATGAACGCAAAATCTTTGGAACACGGCTGTGATAACGCATGCAAGGTAGGAATTTTACTTTCCTCTTCTTGTTCTAAGTCTAATTCAACAACAGTAAAAGGTTTATATGTGATCAGCAAAATATTGGATAGTGAGCAATTAGAATTGTTAAGTTGGAGGACAGGTTTTCAGAATTATGACAAAGAAGATACTATTTGCTCTTATCACTTATCCTATTATTTGACTGACTTCAAAAAAAGGCAAAGCTCATGTTGTGATCCCTTTAAAATCCATTTGAAGCCTATAGCTAACAAAAGAGATCTACGGGAAATAACTTTGGAAAAAACGAAATATTACAAGAATAACAACATAAATGTAACACCTGGACAAATGTTGTGTAGTAACTGCAGAAAAAAGTTATCAAAAGAAATTGAAATAAAAGAGGACAAGGATGAAGATGAATATGATGAAGTTACACATTTGGATGGGAATTCTGAATTGCCGTCAACTTCAAGACTAACTGAAAAATGCAAAGTAAATGAATCGTTGGTTGGTATGGATATTTCCCCATTAAATTTGCATTCAGTTTCTTCTGGGTCCAAAAAAAGTTATGCAAAAAGAAAATTAAAGCAAGCTGAAAAACAATTCAAAAAGAAACTATCATATGTTCTAGAAGTTGATGATACACAAAGTGATGAGAGTGAGACTGATAACAAAAAAAATGAAGAAGTTAAAAAAAAATGTGATGACATAGACAAACTGGTTGAGCTCATGAAAGCAAAGTTGAAGAGTAATTTAAGCAAAAGAGAAAAAATCCAGGTGTTAACAATTGCACCTCAGTCATGGTCGCGACAAAGAGTTGCCACCGAATTTAATGTAACAGAGTATATGGTTCGAAAAGCTCGAAACTTAACACTGCAAAAAGGAATCCTGGCTCTACCAGAACCAAAACAAGGACAAAGAATTTCTCAAGAAATAATTGAAACTATTGAAAAGTTTTATGAAGATGATGAGTTTAGCATGATGATGCCAGGTGCTAAAGATAAAGTTAGTATACAGAGAAATAAATATAAACAAAAAAGATTGCTACTGTGCAATCTGAAAGAATTATATTTCTCATACAAACAAAAATACCCAGAAAATAAAATTGGGTTTTCAACGTTTTGTAGTTTCCGCCCGAAGTGGTGTGTTTTAGCCGGGACCCCAGGTACACACAGCGTATGCGTATGTGAAATTCACCAAAATGTTTATCTATTATTATTTGCGCTCAACTTACACCACAAAGATGCAGCACACCAGCTCATGGATAAAATTGTTTGCAGCAGGGAGAACAGAGCATGCATGCTACGTTGTTGCTCTGACTGTCCTAGAAGTAATGAGCCTCTTAAACGTTTCTTGAGGAATGAATATCGAAAAGAGTATGATGATAATGACGAAATAGAGTTTTCACAATGAACTCGTGATAAAAAAATGAAACTTCAGACGATGACTTTACCTATTTACGAATTCATAGAATTAGTAACGGAAAAAATTGAAGTTCTCATACCCCATTCATATATATCTAAAATTCAAAATTTATACCTGAAAAGCAGAAAAAAAAATGTGAAAAATGATGAATGCTTAATTTTGATGGATTTTGCCGAAAACTACAATTTTGTTTTGCAGAATGAGGTACAGTCCTACCATTGGAGTCATGCAGGTTGCTCATTACATCCTACTGTAATCTACAGTATGACCTCTGATGGATCCCTCAAAGAAACTCCGTTATGCTTTATATCAGATGACCTAAATCATGATGTTACATTTGTCTACTCTGTTCAACAGAGAACTACAGAGTATATTAAAGTTCAATTTCCAAACATAAAGAAAGTGGAGTACTTTACTGATGGGTGCAGTGCCCAGTACAAAAATTTCAAAAGTATGATGAACTTATGTCAACATAAATCAGATTTTAAGATGGATGCTTGTTGGTCTTTTCATGCAACAAGTCATGGGAAAACTGTTTGTGATGGCATTGGTGGAACTGTCAAGAGAACTGTTACAAAAAAAAATCTTCAAAATGTTTATCAATCCACTCAAATTACAAATGCCCACCAAATGTACGTGTTTTGTTGCAGTCTTTTTTCTAAGATTTCTTTCTTTTTTCTGACAAAAGAGGAAATTCGCAGACATCAAAATAAACTAGAAGAACGTTTTTCGACGGGTAAAACAATTTTAGGAACGAGAAGCTTTCATTTTTTCTGTCCCTTATCAAGTAATGAAATCACAGCAAAACGAACAAGTCTAGATTCCGAAACATGCATTAGATGGGATTTCGTTAGAGGAGCAGCATGTTCATCTATGTTGGAGATCTTAAAACCAGACCTAAATAATTATGTCGCTTGCGTTTATTAGGAGAACTGGTGGATTGGATTTGTGAACAAAATTAATGAAGGAGAAAACGACGTCACAGTTATTTTTATGCACCCACATGGACCATCTAAAACTTTCTATTGGCCTGAACGACAAGATGAACATCTTGTTCCCCTTCAGCATATTTTGTGTCTGATTGAAATTCCAGAAGAAACATCACATATGAGTAATTTTTATAAAATCGGATCAGAATTAATGGAAAATATTAATGAAAGGTGGAATATTTTTAAGAAGAGTTGTTAAAATTCTAGAATTTAGCAAAGCAACGTAATTTCCATCTGCAAATAAGAGATTCGGACATTTAGTTAATATCATTGATTTCAATTATAGTTCTTCAGTCTCCACTCGGAACCCCGTTTTTCTCAAATTAGTAACGAAGATGGCAAAAGGACTGAATGTCAAGGCAAAAACAAATAAATCATTTCAACAGGGACAAATGATGTTCTTCTAAGTGCAATTAAGGCTACAGTGGACAAATAAAATTGATTTTTTTCAATTATTGATTTATATGTCTAAAACTTTGTGTGCTTGTATTTTTGTATATTTACGACATCTAAAAGCATGAAAAATACAAATTAGTGCAAAAACAATGAATACTTTTTTTTCAAATTTCAAATTTAAATATTTTTTTAACAAAATTTCAAAATGTTCCAGGCGTCACAATTTTTTTTCAAACTTTGAATTTCCACTTAATTTCCAATCACTAGGCATGATGGCACAAAACTATGCATTATTATCAATGTTTTATGAGATAGTTTATAAAAGAGGGCTGAAAATAAAAAATTTCAGTTGAAAAAAATCGTATAAATTTTCATTTTCAGCCATCTTTTATAAACTATCACATAAAACATTGCATGTAATGCATTGTTTTATGCAATCATGCCTACTGATTGGAAATTAAGTGGAAATTTAAAGTTTGAAAAAAAAATTGCGACGCCTGGAACATTTTGAAATTTTGTTAAAAAAATATTTAAATTTGAAATTTGAAAAAAAGTATTCATTGTTTTTGCACTAATTTGTGTTTTTTATGCTTTTAGATGTGGTAAATATACAATAATACAAGCACACAAAGTTTTAGACATATAAATCAATAATTGAAAAAAATCAATTTTATTTGTCCACTGTAGCCTTAACCATCAAACATCGTTTTGAAATTTGTGGAGCTGTTTTATGAACGTATAGTTACTTATGAAAAACCAATTATTGGTTAAAACTATCAAACGTAATTTAAAAATATATAACTATTTACAGCTTATTAAAACTTGTAAAGGGAAGCTTTCTGCCCATAATTATACTAATGTACACTTCCACCTAGACGTCAGAATTTTTCCTTTGGATTTGAACTGGAGCTACAAAACACCCATCAAAGTTGTAAGTTCCCATTTTCAGAAGTCATTGTAAATAGTAGTCGAATAATATTTATGTTAAAATTAATATTTTGACTTATCAATATATTCATTATTCATGTTCTTAAAGTGCTATAAAACAGCTTCTATGTGTTATTGTATTATTTTCGGTCAGTGGAAGACAACTTCTTACTGATTTCGTTACTTTTTAAGTACGTAATTTTAACCACCAAAACCTAAGTAAAACTCAAAACCCCACCAATTTTATTGCATCACTTTCTCTCATTTTTAATCAAGTTTTCGGTAATGTAATGGGTTTTGGTGGTTTTGGAACGCGAAAAATGTTATTGGGTGGTTTCTGAACCCATGTCAATGCTTAAAATTATCTTCAATTTTGCTGATTACTGATTTTTAGAGGTAACTTAATCACATTAAATCTTAAATCTAACTACATAATCCAATTAACAGTACATTTCTGAACAAAATGCAAAAAAAATTACCCCTCTAGCATAAAAAATAACTGTTTTATAGTAAAAATTGTAGATGTATGTCCGTCTGCTAAATCTGCAAATTTTGTTAAGCGACAAATTTTTGACAAAACTTTGAGGTGTTGCCATTCCGAAAGTAATTGATATATTAATCAAAAAATTTCCAAATATTCTTATATCCATGGGTAGAACAGTCTCACCAAGTTTCATAAAAATCTGAAGACCCATGGTGCAAAATCTCGTTTTGGCTGGATGATTTGACTTGGAATGTCCCAAGAGTGTTATTTTTTTCCATTGTCATTTGGAATACGTGTTATAACAAAGTTCTAACAATTGTTTTTATTCTAATTAATGACATATTTTTTCTCTGGTACCATTTTGAAAATGTGTTTTTAAATAAAATTGCAATTGCTGTTTTTAGAAGGGGCTTTTTTTGGCTGCGATCCAAATATTAAAAGAACTTTTTCGTTTAGAATTTTGCAATTAATTTTACAGGAAGAAAGCGGTTTGTAAATAATTATTTTTGGAAAGGAATTTTATTTGTTATTTAGGGAGAGTGCTAAGCATGCGCTACTTGACATCGTCTTTATTTTTGAGGAAGCATGTGCAAATAATTCGATTGATTCTTTGATGCAGGAAAGCTTTTTAGCGAGCCGCTTTAGCGGGGAGTAGTTTATTAAACTTTTCCTTGGTACTTTAAAGGCGAGCCGCCTTGGCGGTGAGTAGTTTTTTGAAACTTTCCTCGCTACTGTAAAGGCGAGCCGCCTTGACGGCGAGTAAACTGTTTAAACTTTCCTCATTACTTTAAAGGCGAGCCGCCTTGGTGGCGAGTAGTTTTCTCAAACTGCCTTCACTACATTACAGCCCGTACAACGCCGGGCCACGCAGCTAGTCTACTTATATTAAAAACTGAGTATCTTTCTAACTATCTTTCTATCTTTCTATGTCACGCTTATTTCTCCTGAACGCCAATGAACTGAAAGTCGAACCAGGTACCGATAGATAGGTAATTTTTCAGGCTTCATTAGTTTCAATCTATATGATTATACGATTTTAATTAGCGAAGATATCAATTAATAAGTATTCAAATTTAAAGCGATTAAGCCTAATAAATGATTAAACTTCCAAGACATTTTTTCTTACCGTTGCCATTTTGAATTAAAACGTTAATTAAATTATTGAACTATTTAAAATTCCAAGATATTTATTTCTTTCCGTTGCGATTTTAAGGCAGGAATTCAAGTGAAACACGGACGATCGCAACTCACCAATGCAATCGCAAATTCCAAAATTTGGATTCAAGTGAAACGAATTCACTTGAATTCGACTTACAGTAGCAGTTGCAATATGCGATCGCCTCGAAGCGACTGCAATGGTGTTTCACTTGAATTCGGTCCTAAATTAAAACGTTAATTAAATTGAACTTTTTAAAATGAAAGAGTGTTATTTTTTTCCATTGTCATTTTAAATACGTGTTATAACAAAGTTCTAACAATTGTTTTTATTCTAATTATTAATGACATATTTTTTCTCAGGTACCACTTTGAAAATGTGTTTTTAAATAAAATTGCAATTGCTGTTTTTAGAAGGGACTTTTTCTGGCTGCGATCCATAAGTAGTCAAATTTAAAGCGAATGTTTAATTAATAAGAAGTCAAATTTAAAGCGATTAAGCCTAATTAATGATTAAACTTCCAAGACATTTTTTCTTACCGTTGCCATTTTGAATTAAAACGTTAATTAAATTATTGAACTATTTAAAATTCCAAGATATTTATTTCTTTCCGTTGCGATTTTGAATTAAATCGTTAATTAAGGCAGGGATTCAAGTGAAACAGTCGATCGCAAATTACAATCGCTACTGGAAATGAATTACATTAGAACGTTTCTTGATAAAAACATCGTGACGTCAGCGTGACGTTTGCCTATGAAAAACGAGCTAGATAAAACGTCACAGCCGACTTAGCGAATAAGAAGAGATCGCTGTGTGCTTGTGAGCTCTTATTGGCTCCACCCGTAGTGACGTCATGCCAAGTTAAGTTGATGATAATGCAATTCATTTCCAGTAGCGATTGTAATTCGAAGCGATCGCAGTGCTGTTTCACTTGAATCCCTGCCTAAGTTGAACTTTTTAAAATGAAAGAGTGTTATTTTTTTCATTGTCATTTTGAATACGTGTTATAACAAAGTTCTAACAATTGTTTTTATTCTAATTATTAATGACATATTTTTTCTCAGGTACCATTTTGAAAATGTGTTTTTAAATAAAATTGCAATTGCTGTTTTTAGAAGGGACTTTTTCTGGCTTCGATCCAAATATTAAAAGAACTTTTTCGTTTAGAATTTTGCAATTAATTTTACCGGAAGAAAGCGGTTTGGAAATAATTGTTTTTGGAAAGGAATTTTATTTGTAATTTAAGGAGAGTGCTAAATATGCGCTACTTGACATCGTCTTTATTTTTGAGGAAGCATGTGCAAATAATTCGATTGATTCTTTGATGCAGGAAAGCTTTTTAGCGAGCCGCTTTAGCGGGAAGTAGTTTATTAAACTTTTCCTTGGTACTTTAAAGGCGAGCCGCCTTGGCGGCGAGTAATGAATTGAAACTTTCCTCGCTACTGTAAAGGCGAGCCACCTTGACGGCGAGTAAACTGTTTGAACTTTCCTCATTTCTTTAAAGGCGAGCCGCCTTGGTGGCGAGTAGTTTTCTCAAACTGCCTTCACTACATTACAGCCCGTGCAACGCAGGGCTACGCAGCTAGTCCACTTATATTAAAAACTGAGTATCTTTCTAACTATCTTTCTATGTCACGCTTCTTTCTCCTGAACGCCAATGAACTGAAAGTCGAACCAGGTACCGATAGATAGGTAATTTTTCAGGCTTGATTAGTTTCAATCTATATAATTATACGATTTCATTTAGCGAAGATATCAATTAATAAGTAGTTAATTTTAAAGCGATTAAGCCTAATAAATGGTTAAACTTCCAAGACATTTTTTCTTACCGTTGCCATTTTGAATTAAAACGTTAATTAAATTATTGAACTATTTAAAATTCCAAGATATTTATTTCTTTCCGTTGCGATTTTAAGGCAGGAATTCAAGTGAAACACGGACGATCGCAACTCACCAATGCAATTGCAAATTCCAAAATTTGGATTCAAGTGAAACGAATTCACTTGAATTCGACTTACAGTAGCGGTTGCAATATGCGATCGCCTCGAAGCGATTGCAATGGTGTTTCACTTGAATTCGGCCCTAAATTAAAACGTTAATTAAATTGAACTTTTTAAAATGAAAGAGTGCTATTTTTTTACATCGTCATTTTGAATACGTGTTATAACAAAGTTCTAGCAATTGTTTTTATTCTAATTATTAATGACATATTTTTTCTCTGGTACCATTTTGAAAATGTGTTTTTAAATAAAATTGCAATTGCTGTTTTTAGAAGGGACTTTTTCTGGCTGCGATCCAAATATTAAAAGAACTTTTTCGTTTAGAATTTTGCAA
Source organism: Uloborus plumipes (assembly GCA_038373865.1). Classification (NCBI taxonomy): domain Eukaryota; kingdom Metazoa; phylum Arthropoda; class Arachnida; order Araneae; family Uloboridae; genus Uloborus; species Uloborus plumipes. The sequence goes on from JAXGGA010000311.1 coordinate 98,479, forward strand.
TTAATTTTACAGGAAGAAAGCGGTTTGGAAATAATTGTTTTTGGAAAGGAATTTTATTTGTTATTTAGGGAGAGTGCTAAGTATGCGCTACTTGACATCGTCTTTATTTTTGAGGAAGCATGTGCAAATAATTCGATTGATTCTTTGATGCAGGAAAGCTTTTTAGCGAGCCGCTTTAGCGAGGAGTAGTTTATTAAACTTTTCCTTGGTACTTTAAAGGCGAGCCGCCTTGGCGGCGAGTAATGAATTGAAACTTTCCTCGCTACTGTAAAGGCGAGCCGCCTTGACGGCGAGTAAATTGTTTAAACTTTCCTCATTTCTTTAAAGGCGAGCCGCCTTGGTGGCGAGTAGTTTTCTCAAACTGCTTTCACTACATTACAGCCCGTGCAACGCCGGGCTACGCAGCTAGTATAATTGTGAACTCTGTACACACTTTCACACTGCGTGTTATAATAAGAATTGTGGAAAACTACATTCATTTACTGTTAATAAAATGATTAATCATAGTTTCTTGGTGTAGGTATAATTTAAAAATAATTTTTTCGCCGATGAATCGGTACAATTTTGCCGATTTTTCTTAATCGGAAAATTGGTAGATTAGGGCCGATTAATTGGTGCATCCCTATTTACAATTACATTTTTATGATGCATTTTGCAATGATGATGGATTTTATATAACTGCTCAATCATGATTGCTATATCTGATGGCTCATTATTATCCTGATCTATGTTTTTTCTTTTTGGTATACCCTTATTAGGCTCAAATAGTTATAGATAATTAAAATCAATGAAATATGGAGATAATTAGCAAAATAATAATGCATAAATGGTAAGAAAAGTAATGGCCAAAAATTATCCCTGGAATATTTGGACTGTAGTATTTGGTGCGTTCCTGCAAATTAATATAAATAATAATAAATGTCCAAAACATTTTTTCAGGAACTTAAGTAGTTGAAAATTCAGTTAAAAAGAGAAATAGTTATAACTTAGGAGTTAACCAATATCTTTGTAAAAATGTATCATAACTAAAGACAATGGTATTTTACGAAAATTTGCGAAGCCATTTAACCCTTTAACTGTCATGCCCGAGATAGTCTCGGGCGCAGCTGTTTTTCGAAAATGTCACGCTCGAGTATTACTCGGGGTAATTTTTTTTTTTTTTTTTTTTGAGTGCATCGTATTGTTATACCCGAATATATATCGGGAGACGTTTATTTCGGCTTCATCTCTTTGTCAAACACGACTGTTTCCCGGGTTTGTGCTTGGAAAAGTGTTAAAAATCAAAATAACTTGACAGTTAAAGGGTTAAAAGATTGCAAAATAATTAAACAATGAACTCATAATTTAGTAATAAATTGCAATGAAGATAGTTTATAACCCCTCTGTGATTTTGGTGAAGTGTTCTTAAAACATAAAAAGGACTGTGACCCGGGAATTACCCCATAAACTTGCTGGCCAGGAATTACACCGGGTGATCCCATTTTATAAAATTCTCTTATTTGCTTTTGTACATTTTTAACGCCGCATTCCACTTGAAACAAATTCTCATTTCTACTAGTTTTCTCAACCTAACACAGATATACAACTTTTTAATTCCTCACACAAATTTGGTATAATGTTTAGAGTTAATTTTAAAATTAGATCTTTTTATCATCGAAAGCTTTGTCAAAATGACATTAACAGATGCCATGTTTTAACATATAGATTTATTAGCATCCGAAAAGTTTCTTTACTGTATCACATAACATAAAAAGTTCAATAACGATCAATTTCAATGGAAGAACAATCAAAAAATCCCATCTAGGAAGTGATTGTACAGTAAGGTCGAACTATTTCATCAGCCAAAGTATAAATCCCTCCTCACAATTAGATCGGAACTAGTTTTAATTACAAGACGCTATCGCTTTAGCGAATCGAACCAGTTTATCACGCACTCTGCGAGTGAGAAGAAAAATAAACAAAATTAAAAAAAAGAAAAATCTTCGCGGGTCTTACCATCTGCTATGCATAATTTCGGGCAGCACCACACCCGGTTCAAGAATTCTCACGGTCTTCCGAGAGCCTTGAAAAGTGTGAAGAATCAGAGTATAAAAGTGATGCAAATTTTGAGATTGTCATACTTGCGGAAGCAAATAAACACCACGTCATGTATGCTAAGGTAAGGTATTTTCATGCTGCTTTCTTATGTCTGGTACTTTGTAGTATGTCTGTTTCATAAATTTGTATCTGCACTGTAAAAAATGAATGTTGCTTTTACAGCTAATTTTATAGTAATAAACCGCAAAAATTGTTAATTTTAAAATTCTAAACTGTAAAATTGTCGTTTTACATTACTAAACTGTAAAACTGCTCATTTTAGTTTATTACCTTGCATTTTACAGTTTTAAACTGGAACCTCTGCTGCCAGTATTACACTGCTGTTTTTACAGTAAAATACAGCTAAATTTTACGGCAATAAACTGTAAAATTGCTAATATTTACCGTAAGAAACTAAAATTAATAGTTTTACAGTTTATTACTGTGAATTTTACAGTTTTAAATTGGAACCTCGGCTGCCAGTATTATACTGTAAAAACAACAGTTCATTTTGTGTAGTGTACTATATTTGTAGAGTGAGGGATATAGTCCCTTCTTCTCATAAAACCCAGATTATTGATATAATATCCAATACTTTCTCATTTGATTCTTTAAAAAATTAAGCAATCTTCGAAGCATTTGTAGAGCTAAAAAAGCACATTATAGGTTTGAGGTGTCCATAAGAGTCCAAAGTATTTCAATAATGTTCATTTGTATAATTGACAACTTTTCAGCAAGTTGATACTTCATGTTATATCACAGTACTTGGGGACCGAGCCCGCTTGGTTAAAAAGAAAGAGGTTTGTAAACTCGCGGTTTTTTCTAAAGTGCGAAGTACTTTTTTAGATAAACTTGAAAAGCATTTTTAAGCCTTTGGTTGCAATTACGCATTTAAAACAGCCGTAATTTGTTTTAAAAAACACAACCTTATTTAATTCACCGTAAAATCACACCCAATTTCATTTCATTGGGAGCGGAAGTGGTTGATGAGAATGGATGCAGAGTCCCTGTTCTCCAGTACGCATTTGGTTCCAGTTGGTTTTAACTTTCACTTCAGTTCATACTCCGCGGAACTACTTTGATGTACCCCCCCCCCCCTGCGACTTTTTTTTTTTTTCTCGCCAAGCAAAATACCCGTTTTTGTTATTTCCACAAAAAAATTGTTGCCACGAAACTTTTTTAAAAAACTTTCAAAAATTGTACAAAATACAAGAAATCACTAAACTTGGAAACAGCAAAAACCAAAAAGCTGAAAAAACCTAAATTGACAACACCAAAATAAGAAACAGCAACCATAAAAAGTCATTAGGGAGTGCCAGATTTGGTGCGTGTTTTTTTTTTCTTGGGGGGGGGGGGCATATCAAAGTTATACCATACTCCAGGGCTCCCCCGTACATATACCACAACTCGTGGTTTAACCGGGATGGGGCCCTGAAGAGCGCTCTTTTCTTTTTTGAACCAGGCCCAAGGGCCGAGCAAACCCTTGCCCAGAACCCCCCAGAGGTATTGTTTCACTTGGAGGATTTTGTGACCACGACCATTTTTAACGTCCCCCAGCCACCATTAATGAAGACAGTGGATCTTTGATCTGCTGGGCTCCCTCTATATGATCGGCCCGGGACCCTCCGGTTACGAGTCCAACGACTTACCGATCGGACTACCGCTGCCCACCCCCAATTCTAACTTTATTTTGATTGATCTCTTTTGAATTTCAAAAACAATAACAATTCTAACGTGTTGCCAAAACTCGTTTGCCAAATGCCATAAAAATTTTAATTTACGCTGATGTGATTAAATGTGAAATCCATTGTTATAATCAAAACGTGGTTGCTATGAAACAGTAACAATAAGAGTAATCATAAAGAAAATGGCTAAAGAGAAAGCTTCTCAAACTGTTAATGAAGGCACAAAAAACGGGGTTTTTTGTGAAAACTGGCGTTTTTACAGAAAAAACGCCGACGAAGATGAACTCAAAAACCAAAACTCCATCTAAATACCAAGTTTTATCGAAATCGTTAGAGCCGTTTTCGAGATCCGAAATATAAATAAATAAATAAATAAATAAATATACAAGAATTGCTCGTTTAAAGGTATTAGACAGATAGATAGATAATGAAAATATATGGTTAAAAATGTTTCATTTGTGCAAATCGGTTGAACAATGTATCATTATTTCAAAAGCACTGAGATTAAACGTGGATGCCGATCGGTTGAATGTTTAGTGCTTCTAATGACCTTAGTCATTATTAATTAATTGAACTTAATAAGACTATCCCAATTGTCACTTCATTTTTATGACTAGATTTCCGTCGTCATGTTCATATTTCATTTCCAGTGAAATTTCAGCAGTCAAAAAAAAAAAAAAAAAAGTGACCAAATAACTCTAATAAACAAATTTTCCGTTCCGTAATATGGGGGGTTCTTACAGTTAAAGACGCTAAAAAAGACTATGAACAAACTTTATCACTCTCCAAATTTTAAAGAATTTTGCATATAAGATTTGAATTATAAGGACCGTCTTTCACCTATTACAACTATTTAGATCTTTATATTAGCTATATTAGCACATTAAATAAAGTCTCGCTGCGTACCAATCTTTCTCTGGTTCAGCAAGTTCAATAAGCGTATTTACTACAAAGTTACTAATGCGATTTGTTCCATAAAAAAGGTTTTCAGTTTCATACTAAGTCTGTAATAGCTGTTCTAATCAACATGTGCACCAGTTTAACTCATTGGGGAAAAATTACATTTTATTCAGATGCGTGAAGTTGCTGAAACGTGGCATACATCTAAATATACGGAATTGGGAATTTGTCTTCTTCTAAAATCATGCCAAATATTCGATCGAAACATCGGAGGAAATTAATTTCAACGGCTATGAAGATGTAAAAACATTGTCAAGCAGTAATTTGTTTTATACATTAAGTTTTAAGACGCATGATAGTCAAATCGTTAAACATTCCCCTAATTTTGGATGGTTCTCGTCCCCGAATTTGGACCTGTTAATTTTCATTGAATTACCTATCAAAGTGATACTAAATATCTGCGAAATGTACAGCATTGCCTTTTTAAATGTGCTAGTTTTGCGTTGGTTTGGTGTGTAGATGCCGGCATATAATTCCAGCACAAACCACGATCTGATTTAAATACGTCAAAATTGATCGATGCGTGATATTTATGCTCATTTCATTTCAGGTTATCATCTTATGCGCTGCTCTTGCAGTTGCTAATGCTAGTGTGCTACTTACCGCCCCTTTGCTAAGCACTGGAATCAGCTCCAGCTCAAGGCAACAAGACGTAAGTGTGATTCTTATTTGCATTTTTCAAACCACATAAACCAGAAAGTATTAAGATTTAAGATATCGGACGCAAGATCAAGGTTATGCCCAAGATATTAAAATATTTTTAATTCTCCAGCGTTTCTCATTCCCTGATTCATTTAACTCTTTCTTTTGGAACCAACACATAATGTAAATAGTGCTGATGCAGAAATGCTCATAAATTTGAATTGCTGAAACCAAAATTAACAACCTTCGTGAAATATTCATTTATTTCGATTTTTCAACTATTCAAACAAAAATGGGACAGATTTAAAGTATATGTGTAGCTTTTTTTTTAAAGTTATTTAAAACTTGTGTAGTTTAAACAGTGAGATCATAGTTGCAGTCTAAAAAATAAAATAATATTTTGATCACTGCAAACACTCTTGATACATTTTATAATATTAAAATTTACTAATCTATGCAGATTCCATAGCGTTTAGTTTGATAAGCCAATATTACAACTCCATAACCAACGTCATTAGCTTTTATTACATTAAATATATTTTTAAGCACTGAAAACACTATTGACTGACTTAGTAACTAGTTCTACGTTAATTAACTGTTCAAAATCTATGAGCATTTTATAAACGACTTTTCACGTATTCTGTGAGTAGCAGTCAAATTTTATACCATACTCATATCTTGAATTAATTCTCTCAAAGACATAGTTTTCAACATTAGCCGGAAATTCTAAACACGTTTTCCTTCGATGCCTTCTGTATGAAGGATTGATATTCTTCGATTAAAAATTGTATTGATCATTTGCTTTTATAAGCTGCATGCACTCCAATCTCCGTTAAATTCTATTACTACCCTTAGATAATGAAGTCAAAGCTTATAATATCCAGAGAAAATCCAAGATGCAACCAAAATATTACAAGATTGTTATCCATATGCTTTGAGAAAGGATCCATATAGGCCCTAAAAGCATTTAAGACATTAAAAATAACAGTTTGAGAGAAAACATTTCTTATCATGGTAATTCATATAACTGATAAATCGAATCTCCTAATGTTCTCCTCACAAATCTGTACTTCAAAACCAGAATAACGTAAGTGCATTTTCGTCACTTTCAGTAGAGGGTGAAAACGATTGTCGCTTGCATGCGAAGGCTGGGCCTCGCTCTCTTCTAAAGCTGCTAAATAGTTGGGAAGGAATTTCTTTTCTAGAATAATGTTCTAATGGGTCGATGTGGAATATGATTCTACAAACAATGCAGCCCGAAAAAGTGAAAATTGCCATTTCTGGACTTACGTCGTTCTAGTTCTGAGGTACAGAAATTATTCAACATTTTCCTTTAGGGACTTGGAAACTACGCCTTCGGTTATGACATCGCTAACGGCTTGGGCTCAACCAATGGCAGATCAGAAGTAGGTGATGCGGCTGGAAACAAGAAGGGCACCTACACGATTACAGACAGCGATGGACGAGCCCGCAGAGTTGACTATGTCGCTGACGCCCTTGGATTCCGAGCCTCGGTCAACACCAACGAGCCTGGAACCGCCCTAAGCGCCCCTGCCGCAGCCCTTGTGTCCAGCCCCTATGCCGGCCCTGTTGCGCCCCAGCCCATAGCCGCAGCCCCTCTTAAACTTGCTGCTGGACCCTTGCCACTAGCCCCTTTGCCAATCGCTGCCGCTTCTCTGTGGGGTGCTCCAGTGAAAGTCGCCTCTTACAGCACTGTCATCGGGCACGGATCCTTAGTTGGAGCTCCATTGGGATTGTCAAAAGCAATATTGCTGTAAAAAGTCTTTGACAAAGGTAAGATTCGAACGAAGTGGAACTTTATCCTCGATGGAAAAGTTACCAATCCTTGACTGCTAAAAAATATTTTCCCACCTTTTCTCTTGTCATTTTTTGTAGTTGGTGAATATTTTTGGTATGAATTTTTGTACACTGCAGATCTTAAAGTATTTTCTTAATACAAGCTCGTGTCCGTTTTTTTTCGAATACTTTGAAGCACTTTTTTGGGCCAGTTTTCAAGAAACTTTTCAAAACACATAATTAGCTCCGCACACCTTTTTAACACTTTCAGTAAATCATTTGAGTATAATTTCTGAACACCATCTCATGTTTCCTTTCTTGTAGCACTTTATAGCCCATTTTTGACGACCAATTATAAAACAAAGAATGCAATGCTTTGTCAAGTTTTTCCATATATATTCCCAATCTATTCCCAAATGTGTCTCTAACATGGTTTCAAGTTCGTCCCCAATATATTCTAAATGCTTTCCCGCAACCCCTAATAAATATATTCAGCAAGATATATTCAATACACTTTCGGAACATTTCTCTTTTTTTCAACATAGCGGAATAGCTTCAAAACACATTTCAGTACCTTTTTTTTCTTTCACAACGCAGCACATTTTCGTGCTCAGGTTAGTACACATTCAGGCCTTTTTATGAGTTGGTGTTTTAAATACGTTCTTAATGTATGCTGGGAATTTGCAGGGCAACTAAAAGGTACAAAATGTTGAATATTCTTCCTTGGGATTTTTTAAAATTGTTATAATTACATACTGCGCATTTGTACACGTATTTTTGGTGATTTTTAAAGATGTAATTGTTTTCGAAAATTGAGTAACGCACTTATTTGTGAGATTTTGACAATCTTCAAACTGACTGATAGGTTTTTCTTTTTCAGACATAAATTGCTGATATGAAAAAAAAACCGACTTTAACTTCATGGGAGTATTTTGTGCAATTTACGAAGATTATGGTTTTTTGTTTATGTCATTTTATGGTGAGGGAAAAATTATAATAAATTGTTAAAATGTGTTTCATTGATTCTTCTTGATACTGCTTCTACACTTTTATTACTATACTTACACATTTATTAAAATATACATTTCTTGTTTTAATATCAGTAGCTTAGAAAAAAGTATCTTGGATTATTATTGATTATATTTAGCGTGCACTCCATTGCAATACAGCACCTTAAAATCATGCCAATGTAGTAAGACAGTTTAGTTGGCTCCTTGCCACTTTTAATCCAACAAAAATGTTTTTTCTTCTTTTCTGGAGCAATAGCCACTTATATGGCACGTGTGTACTGTGGCAGTCGGACTTCACACCAAATTAAGGTGTAGTTGGAAAAGTGAAGCAGTGTACCCCAAATGGCCAGTCAGGCTATCCCAAAACAACAACAAATTATAAATTGCATATTTGGCTATAATTTCGGCCACCGCAATTAGAAATCCAAGCGTTTTTTTTTTCTTTTAAAGATCCCGCAGTAAAAAAAAATGTTCAAAAAGAGATGAAACATTTAAAAATATATAGTTTTAATTTCAGCAAAAATTGTACATGGTTCTTATCTCATATCAAATGCTACACTGAAGGATTACCAGAATAATTATAAAACATTGCCCCAGATGTTGAATTGGTATTGTACTCGGTACTTTCGCTTCATAGTCCGCACATTCTGCGATAGATGTCATAATATGGCAGTTTCTTCTTACGTGCTATCAAAATCAAAAATCCTTTATATTCCCTGGCGTTCATGGTAATCTTTGTGCTAAAATTAGAACATATATGACGTATTTAGTTCTCTAAATGTCAAACATAAATATATTCCTTAAAAATATAACTAAGAAGTAAAGTTTTTTTTTTATAATTTAAACTACTTAAGTAAACTTTTAAACAGTTGGCTTTGTGCATTTACGGAGCTCAGTTTTCTCTAGAATATGGCATTAGGATAACTAAAAGTGTAAGAGCAAATCTATTGTAGCTGGAAGCAAAAGGGAAAATAAAAAGTTGGGGATCGATATTAATAGTAGAAGAACTCTGACATGTTTTGGGGAAAGAGTCTGTAATAGGAGCACTGACAAGTAGTACAATTTCTGCAAAATTTATAAGAAAAATAAATAATGAAAGCAGACTTTACACGCTACTAACTCAGCCGAGATGAACAGTTCTTCGTTATTTTTTTACAATGTCATGTAATGAAGTTATCGTACCGAGTAATATCGTCTCTGCTCATGTGGTCGCAAACTCGTAAAACTCAATTTGTTTCACTTTCATTAAAACGTTATGTAATGAAGTTATTGCAATCGTAAATTTTCCTTAAAGGTTATTTATCTCATTTTTTAGTTTTTAACTAATTTAATTAATCTATTTCTATGACAAACTAAAAATTTTGCAGCTGGCAACCTTCAACAACTTGAATTTCTCATATCTTGCAGATATCGAAAACTGCTTCAAGCAATACTTCTAATTTCGCCAAGGTAGAAAGAAATTAAGTCATGAAACCAAATTACGTATCTTTAACTGAAAAGTACCGTCCTCTATGTAAGGCATTTGTCGTATTGAATACTATTGCCAATGCTTATGATGGCGACAAGGAAGAAAATAGTCGCCAACACATGTGGCTCATAGAAAAACATTACTTTAAAGTTTCTTTTCTAGATATTATCGAAAAATATTTCACTGATCATATATACCTCTTAAAACAGAGTCTCTGTTTCATTAATCTTAGCTTATTCTGAGAGTGGGGGAGATGAAAATACCTTGAAGTCTCTCTGAAGTACTTCCGGGCTTCCTTCGCCGAAAACAACTCGTCTATAATCCCAGCGTTGCTCATCCACTCTGTGCTGAGCCTCTCTGTTATCACACCACCAGCGTGTCTTTTTGTGGAAGCATACCTAAAATATGAAAGTTCAGTTTCTTAAAAATATTGCTCAAATCAAGGGAGCAATAATCATGCTCCAAAAAATGTACTGTTTGGAAACTTTACTGAAGAAGTTTGTTTTGTATGCAACAATATAATGTTTGCAATTACAACTATGTATTGGCACCATATAGCCTATTTAGGCTCAAAAAAAAAACAATAGAACCAACAGTAACGCATTTGCTATGTATGAACTGCAAATCTATGAATGAAAATTGTCAAGATTCGATAAAGTTGTGCCCTGGTATATAATGAAAGCTATTTCAGATATTTTAACAACTAGTTTTAGGGGCGGTTATTCACTTCTTTATAGTTTAGGACCTTTTTTCGCTTTCTTTACAAAATCCTTAGAAAATAAAAGCACACTATTAGTGAACCATTCTTGGAAAATCAGAACAAGACTAAAGAAAAACCAGTTTCCAACAGAAACATTTGAGGACAAGTACTGGTTTCTTGATTCGGTAATTGTTAACAAAAAAGAAAATGAAAAATAAAAGCAGGTAATTAATTTTTAATCAATTAATTTTTTATCATGAAAAACTGCAACTAGGTATTAAACAAGTTTTTTATTTTTTTAAACCTACCCCTCCCCTCTTTTTACTTCCTTTTACGTAGTAAAGGAAGTATTGTGATCACGAAAAAAATTTCACTCAAATTTCGGTCTAAATTTTGACTTTGCTCACCCCTGAATGAATGTCGCGTACTTTTTTCGACCTGTCAGCACGTGCATATGTACCTAACAACATACAAACAGCCGAAAAATCAATTTCGACCACCCCCGAGTAAATTACGACGAGTTTTCTCGTGACGTCTGTATGTACGTATGTGCGGATGTATGTGCGGGTGTATGTGCGGATGTATGTGCGTATGTGGCTCGCATAACTCAAAAACTATATGCCGTAGAAACTTCTAGCTTGGTATGTAGACTCTGAGGGGGGTCTAGTTGTGCACCTCCCCTTGTGATTGCATTCGAATGTTCCCAAAGGGGTCTTTTACCCCTTTTTTGGGGTAAATCAATGTTAATTTCAATTCAAACTCAAGTGATATGAATTGGCGCCACCACTTGGCGACATGTAGCCAAACTTTTGGTCGCCAAGTGTGCGACGCCAACTTGGCGACATATCGCCAAGTTGGCGACAAATTTGGTGAAAAAAAATTTTTTCGAATTTGGGTTCAACTTGGCGCTATTGGCGATATTTTGCGAAAAATTCACTGAATGATGTTAAAATCGGCAATATTTAGAAAATTAACCAGTGTGAAACATTTTTCTGCACTGTTTCGTGGCAGATTAGGGGAGTAAATATTTGAATTGCTACCTTGCTCACTCCAAGCCTTTTTTTTAACACTTAAGGCAACTACTAAGAAATTTACACGTAAAAGGAAGTAGTGTGGGGTCCATACCAGATTTTTTTTTTTAATTTCTATTATCTATTATACAGGTCTATATTTACATATTAGTCTATATTTACAGGTCTTTTACTTAACTGTTTTAACCGTCTATTATGCAATTCAGCCACTACCATCGAAACTCCGAGTTTCGCCAGTAGTGATTCAGCCCGACATTTCTATTTCACAACATTTCAACGATTTCATTGGCTGCTGGAACCTTCTCATTAGATTTTTATAACATAGTAAAATAAAATGAGCTAACTGTAAGAGTTAAGTTTGATTTAAACTGTATTTAAAGTTCTAGCCTTAGAACTGATTGAAAACTAGAAACTTAAAAAAATAACAATATATGTAGATAATTGCTTAAAAAATCTCCATTTTCAAGCATTAAATACCGAACTTGAAAAATTACTACACTTATCAAAAAAGCTTACTCTACTGTTAGCACTAGAAAATGTTTGAATTGAGCAAGAGAAACCAAAATTGATGTTACAAAATTTTCTTCCCGTGCAATTATTACGTTCTAAAAATTCATAAACCTCCAATAAAGTACCCTTCCCACAAAGTACAGTTCTTTTGCATACCAATTATACAAATACGTCAGTTTTGACTTGAGGATTTTAAACAAAATTCCCGCTACTCAAATCAGCCGAAAAAATGATTAATCATGTATGTGTTTATGCATACAACTTACCTTCTGAAAATTTTCTGAAAAATCTCCCACATTTCATCTTCATTAATTTTGGGCTTCTGACACCGACTGAAATCAGTGCTTGTTGAATATTGTGATAAAAACGACTGCTGTTTTGACACATCTTCATTTGGAGTATATATAAAGGTTTCTTCGTCATTACTTTCGGAACTGTTTTTGTAAAATCCTAGTTTATTAGTGGCGACTGCTATATCATTGTTGAAAATATTCTTGTATGACTTTAGATAGTGAGGTTGCTGATCTGGAAAAACTGCATTCTGAAACGGTATTTTGGATTTAACGTCATCTCTTACAAGCAGATTTTTGACACTGACTTCTGCTTTGATTCTATCCGGAACAGAGCGCTTGTATTCGTTCGGATCAAATATTTTCCGCTTTCCCGCCATGTTTCTACGAGATGCAGTTACTTTCGTGTTGCTTAGCTTACATTCAGTCCTGGATGGCCCTTTAAGATACCGATTCTCATTCTCATTCATTTTCGATTCCTTTCGTCCAGACATGACTAAAATTAACTCAAACTCATCTGAACTGCATTCTGGAATAGTTCTTAACTGAGGTTGGGTACCTCCATGTGGGAAGTGTGGTTCTTCTACAATTTTTGAAAACAGATTTTTACTGCTGTTGTTGATCCCTAATTTCTGATTAAGCCTCTTTTTTCTTTTGGACATATTGTATTTACCAACTGAGGTCATACTGGACGTTGACAGTCTAGCTTTAACAACTCTATCTCCAGTTTTCAAAATTAAATACCCTGATGATTTATTTGATTCTCTTGGGGAAGAAAATGTGTCCACCGTTTTGCTCTCTTGCCTGAAACAATCACCTATATCGGGACCATAAAAATCTCTTATATTCATATTGTTGTTCCTTTTCTCCTTCGAAGATGGCACGCAAGGCTCACTAACAGATGAACCTATCCTGCTCTTATCAAACATTTCAGTTGAAGTTGAAGATGATGCTCCTGGATCTGTAACATTTATTTCCTTTTCGAGATCTTGTGGTTTTTCGTAGATTTTCTCTTTGGAAAGCGTACTTTCGTCAAAACTAAGATCAACTAACTGGTTTTCTACGGATTCCTTTGGGAAAATGGTATTCTTAGATGTGTAACTGGACATGTGGTCACCTGGAGCCGTAGATCCTCTCAAATCGCTTCTAGATGGTATGCAACGGTACTTTGGTTTTCTCTCTTTGGAAAGCGCGTTTTCGTCAAAACTAAGATTAACTAACTGGTTTTCTACGGATTTCTTTGGAAAGATGGTGTTCTTAGATGTTGAACTGGATATATAGTCGCCTGGAGCAATAGATCCGCTCAAATCGCGTCTTATTGGAACGTGACGGTACCTTGGTTCTTCAGAAAAGTCTTCATTCATGTCTTCCCACTGAAAAAGAGCTGGGCGCTCATCGGCTGAATGACCAGTAAACTTGTGAATTATGAAATTTTGATCTCCAATTGTTTCCATTCTTCAAATACTAATGATTAGATATTAATTTGGCTTTTGCAGAAACAAACTTACTCGAGCTTTTCGTAGCTATATCTGAAACAAATAAGGTTTTTTGTTTTATGGAGAATAAAAAGATTGTTACTCACTAATCATGATAAAAAATTCAGATACTCAATTGAATATTATATTCTGATTTCTTCAAATTTAAAAGCATGAATTCGAAATCAAGAGTTCGGGGTTTATAGATTTGTTTAGGTCATCAATGAAATGAAAATATTTGATTATCTAAAAATAGAGTATTCAGTAACCCTAAATTGTAATTTAGGGTAAAATTTACAAGTTTTAAATCGTAACTGAAAGTAACAACTTCGAGCATCACATTATAAATTGCATTTTTTTATTTTGGTAAAATCATTCATTATCTTTTAGATATTCTTGTCTGGTCAAAAAATATTTTTGGAAATTAAGGTTGTTTGAAATACCCCCCCCCCCTTACTGTTGAGTCATAATATTTAAAAAGTTGGTGAATATAGAAATGTGGTCATGGCTAATTTTCAAAAATCTTGGCGTTAAGCCCTGCTAAAAAATAAAAAATAAATTAAAAAAAAACTCTGTTAAAATATGAAAATTTCACCAAGTAAACACACATACACACGAGCAATTAAAAGCTAAATTTCAAGATTAAGGTAACACATGTATATTTAGGTCAACAGGCTGAAAAAAAATTCTTTTCTTGACTAAATTTCCAGCCTTGAGTCGAAGCTCTAATGCGCTAAATGTAAACTTTCCTTTCTTTTGTGTCAAAATAATATCGATAAGATTAATTTTTGTACTGTTATGTGACCACAAAATGATGAAAAACAAGTGAAATACATTAAATTTTGGCTAAACATCCATAAACGAAAATAAATAGACCATTTATCGCCAGTCTCGCCAAGCATTACGTATTATCTCATTGCATAACTGAAACATAGTCTTATTCATAATTTATTACAGCATCTAAGCCGGTGATTCCCAACCTGGGGCGATTGCCCCTAAACGGGCAATTTGACTCCTCAAAGGGGCGGTAAATTCTTAAGGGGAGATATAGGGGCGGTGGGTATTTAGAAGATAAAACTAGTAATAAAAGGGTAGCGAAAATTGAAATTGTAAACATGTATGAAACCGGTAGTTCAGAGTTCAGACAATTAATCACAAGTTAGAAAAGAAACAAATTAAAGTTCAAGAGCTTAATCCTTTGCACTTTGGAACCTTAAAAGTATTTTGTCATTTATTGTCAATTTATGAATTTTCAGATTTTCAATTTATTTTTCATCAAATTTTTAGTTTCAATGATTTTAATTCCCACAGCTTCCAGTGTAGAAAAAGAAACAATTTCTTGAAAAATGTACTTCTGTATTTTGAAAAGTACGTCGATAATCTTAGTTAAATGTCACCCTTTAACTGCTTCTCGATTCGCTTTGTGAAAGAAAAAATTAAAAGTATTTTATTTATTAATTAATATTTTTAGTTAAAAAGTGATTGGTTATAATTGTTTTATTGCGTACATTTTACTTCACAAGTTTACTTTTAATAATATCGGTACTTTTTAATAATATCGATGTTCACTTGAGTCAACTTATGATTTTTTCGAGAAAGAAGGGAGGCGATAGGTGTCAGTTAGCGTCTTGAAGGGGGCGACGAGTTATAAAAAGTTGGGAAACACTGATCTAAGCATTTAAAATGATGCGCATTTGAAGAATCAAATTTTTAAATAACTGCAGAACAAATTTTCTTGAATTCGGTAGATCGAGCTGGATTTTTTTTTCTTTTTTTTTAATTTTATACATTCTTTGATTGGTTTATGATGGAAAAAAAAATTAGACGAAAATTTAAGTTTAGACGTTGTAGTTATATTTTATTTTCATGATTAAAACTTTGAAAGATGATTTACATTTCAAAATTCTTGAAGCTCTGGACATTTTTTTTTCTTTGTCGAAAAGAAAAAGAAAACCAGAAGTTCTGTCAAGAACTAAACGAGCCTACTTTCCCGTACATCGACATCGACATTCTCGCAACTGATCATTATTCTCTTGATTATCTGAGACTGAAAATTATGTCAAACATACCTTTTTAGCACTTAAAGCTGTTTCGAAAAGCAAAATATACCCCTCTCGTCAGATGACATAGACACGTAAAAAGTAATTAACGAATAAATAAAGTTTTGTCGCACCTTTTAAAGAGTAACTGTTACAGTTACTCCGTAGAAAAACTCGTCCAATAATAAAATGTCTAAAATTTCACTTTTAATCCGTTGCCAGTTGTTAAATATAAATAAAGAATAAAACGTTCTCGTGAATGAAAAATTTGTTACAAAAAAAAATCGTCTGCCAAAAAAAAAAATAAAATAAAACAAATGAATAAATAAACAAAAAATCGTCTGCACAGTCAGTCTTTTTTTTTTTTTTTTGAGCCTGCATTTCCACCATGTTTGCGGAGTCGGAGTCGGAATCAGAGTCCTCACAGAAGATTACTCAGAAAAGTACTTTACAAACATTATTTATCAAAACCATTTTCTTACAAAGTTAGTTTGAAGGAAATCCGACTTTCAGTTCAGGATCAACATTCAACTTAAATTCCCCGTAGACGCTAATGTTAATTTTTTTTTCTGAACGGTTCAATATTGAACGAAAAATGGTTCAAATGAAAAAGCGAAATATGGGAATGTATGGGAAAGCCTCTCCTCAAACAAAAAAAAGTTTATTCCATTCGGACGGTTCACTCAAAAGTTATTAGGTGGAGAAAGGTTGCTTAAACGGTTCAATGTTGAACCAAAAATGTTCAAATTGAAAATTTAAATACGGTAATAAAGTATCCTTGCCGAGATGCTTCGAACAAAAAAAATTTTGTTTAAATCGGACTGTTCATTCAAAAGTTATTAGACGTGACAACTTGTTTGAACGGTTCAATGTTGAACGAAAAATTGTTCAAATCGAAAATGAAGATACGGGAATGAAGTATCCTTGAAAAGATCTTTCGAACAAAAAAAAAGTTTGTTCAAATCGGACTGTTCACTCAAAAGTTAGCATCGCGGGACAGGTTGTTTGAACGGTTCAAAGTTGAACCAAAAATTGTTCAAATCGAAAAATCAAATATGGGAATGAGCTGTACTCGACGAGATCTTTCCAACAAAAAAAAAGTTTGTCCAAATCGGAATGCTCATTCAAAAGTTATTAGGGGGGACAGACAGACCGACCGACCGACACAAATTCCCCATCTCAATACACTACTTTCAAATTTTTAATTTTTCGATATTCATTTTACCTTTTTATTTTTTTAATTTGGCGATATTTTTTGGACTTGGCGATATTTTTTAGATGCATTAAGCTACTTGAATTCTTTTTTTCGTCTTCCTTTTATTTTTAACGGGAAAGTAGGCTAAAAAGGACCGAGTTTCCGATTAATTATATCATAAAAATCGGGCTGCGCTGTAAAAAATAGATGTTGTTTTTAAGTATAATACAGCTAATTTTACAGTAATAAACTGCAAAATTGCTAATTTTAAAGCAGTAAACTTTGAAATTGCTGTTTCACAGTTTATTTCAGTGCATTTTACAGTTTTAAACCGCAACATCTGCTGCCAGTATTATACTGTTGTTTTTACAGTATAATACAGCTAATTTTATGGTAAAATTGCTAATTTTACAGTAATAAATTGGGAAAGTGATAGTTTTATAGTATTAAACTGTAAAATAGCTAGTTTTACAATTTATTACAGTGCTTTTACAGTTTTAAACTGGAACCTCTGCTACCAGTATTAGTGTTGTTTTCACTGTATAATACAGCTGATGTTATGGTAAAATTGCTAATTTTACAGTAATAAACTCGGAGATTGCTAGTTTTACAGTAATAAACTGTAAAATAGCTAGTTTTACAATTTATTACAGTGCTTTTACAGTTTTAAACTGGAACGTCTGCTACCAGTATTATGCTGTAAAAACACCAAACTTTGCTTTTCTTATAGTGTGTATGATCGTTAATGTTGAAAGAGTTGTTAACGTGAGGACTCAAGAACAAAGCTTTTAATTGCTTAAAGCTTAATCAAGGATAAAAAGCCTAAAAGCTTAATCAAGGATGAATTCTAGTTTAAGGTCCGGCGATAAATTATTAAACCTGCCAACCATTAGATTTATGGTTTCTAATTTAGATTTATGGTTTTCTGGCAACCATTTATTAATTCTGCCCACAGTCTGAAAAAAATCGCCAAACCCGCACCCTAAAGTAGGAATTTACCAAAATCAAGGCTTCACTAGATAGCGTTTTATACAGGCTGCTTCATTTGATCAAAATCTTTGGGATAAAAACGGATACATGTCGCCTAGCGACATCTATCGAATTTTGTGGTAACTAACATTATATACAAATCAGATAATAAAAGACAAAATTAAAATTTAATTTGTTGGCGACAATTTTACAATTTGGCATTCAATTCTATTTTATTATATTTTAACGTCATTTAATAGCTTGTTCGATTTGCTGGTTTATTCTGCATTTTAACGGCTTGTTTTAATTAGTTAGCGAATTATTTTCCATTTTAATTGATTCTAATTATAATTAAACTATGAAACGACACTGGCACCGCAGAGCGATAAATGGCGATTTTGGAACGATAGTTCCATCAAAACTTTTGATGAGTTTAGATTGTCAAATTAATTTATTTGGCGAGTTTTTTAACAAGAATTCTCACATTATTTCGCAGCTTTTTTTTCAGTTGGCCCATTATTTTACTTTCAAGTATTAAACGTATGTGTGAAATTAGAAACAAAAAAGGGAAGATTTCGGTGATTGGAAGTCTGGTTATCTTTCCCTATTGGCGTTAAATCTTTGTGGCCAATTTATGAGCGAGGGAAATACTTCCTTCGCAAACATAAACTAAAGAGCAACAAAATAAAGTAATTATCGCCAAAAATTTGGCAACCACACCAGATTCCCAATTATCGAAATATTATCAATGTGTGAAATTTAACATAAAAAGAACATTACCTTTTAATGTTGTGTAAATGAAAAAAAAAATTTACATTTGGTCGTCGTAATATTGTAGTTTTGTTTATTTTTTTCGTACTTGTATTGCTCTTTAGTACTAAGCGATTATATATGCTCATTTCGTTGTTACTAAAGAAATTAATATGTTTTGTTGTCAATCGTCTTTCCGTTGAACACCAATCGCTTCATTGCAGGGCATTCATTCTGGGGCATCAAAAGGAAATGTCTCTGCGAATAGATTCGCCATTTATCGCTCTGATGGGTCAACGCTATCAAAATGAACATCTGAGCTTTTGCGTAGCAATTAAGATCGTGTGAGCAACAATAATGAAACTAAATAGTAAATAGAACAATCTTATTTCATTGCTACATTTTTATTTATCGGCTGCGAATTTAAGCGTATATTTTATTAATGCAGAGATGTCAAAATTGAACGCCATTGCTATATGTTGCTAATTCGAAGAAAGTAAACAATGAATGAATGTCGTATGACTGAATCATGAGTTGCGACCAACTTTACCTGAAAAGGGAATTTATTTCCCCTAAAAAGCAGTACTAATAAGGCCTTCGGCATCAATTCATCCTGTACTCCACTTCAGTAAACTATATCAATATTTTTTAACCCTTAAAGATAGGATGAACATCACTTTTTACAGCAGAAACAACGTGCTAATAAATGTAAACAAACATTTGGGTGGTCCTCATTCAGCGCTCTCTAGCTGGCAAATCTTTACCATTGATGTTTTGAGTAATGAAGCAGCCTGTATAAAACGCTATCTAGTGAAGCCTTGCCAAAATCAATGTTTCAATGCGTTGGAGGAAAAGTTTGGATTTGATTGCATAATTTAAAGGTACTTACATATTAACTTCATCATTGCTACAGAGTTGACGGTTTATTTGGCGGGGTTTCTTTTGGCGGTTGTTGTTCGTACACAAAGATCTAAAACCGTCAAGAAGTAAACGCCAAGTAAATCGCCAAGTATGTTTTAACTGCCAAATCTGTAGCTACGGTGGAGTTGAAACCTATTTAAAATTGTGAAATATGCTTCATTTAAAAAGTTTTTTTTTATTTTTATTTAAAGAATTGTTGAGTTTTACAATTCGTTAAAACACAAAATAGAGAATGATAGAGTAAACAATTGGTTTCTAAGTAACTTTGACCAAGCATGGCGGCAGGAAAATGAAGAATAATCGACAAAATCTAAAACACCCTTAGTGATGTTCCATTTAACTGAAAAACACCCGTGTGGTAAATAGAATAAAAGCACCCCGTGTAGTAACAGTTGTTTGCACGCGCACGCAGTTATAAAAAACCGCCAAAAAACCCACCAAATAAATTGCTTCATCTGTTTTGGCCGCCAAATCGGTAGCTGCAGTTTAGTTAATACGTAAGTACCGAAACCACACTTGAGGTATGATAAGTAAGTACAATAGTTATAGTTTTATCTCCCAATGTATTTAAAAAGTGAACAATCACAGTTGTAAAAAGAAAATGACTTCTACACTTACCATATGAGATAAAATCCCTGATTTGTTCAATATTTCTTGCTAATTACTTTTAATTACGATTCCCATAATTTTGTTAAATCCCCCACTTATAAAATTTTGAAATTATCCTCGAAAGTGTTACGCATAATTTTAATGAAATACACTACATTGTTGCCAATATCCTTTGTCTGAATGTATGTTGAAATGATATTCTCACTACATTGAGATAAGGCCACTATAAAGCCCCATATCAGCTTAAGTTTAATCACTTTGGATCCAGTGTGTGTTTGAGTAATTGTCTTTTCTGGCGAGATGTCGCGTTTTTGGATTTTTTTCACTAAGCAACAGCACATGAATTTGGCAATGTTTTGAAACTTTACTCTAGTAACTCTAGCTCCGCAACAATGAAAAATTGAAAGTTACAGCTAGTGAATTGGAGCCAAAGTGGTCAAACTTCAGCTGAAACGTCGGCCTAGCTGTATAGCGGCTCTACTCAACGCCTCCTAAATACTAAATGCCTACTGCTTTACGGTTTTTAGCACAGAGCTAAATTTCTCCTTTGGTTCACAACGCACTGCCATCTATCGGAGTACTTCGAGCCAGAGCAATAAACTATTGGTTGATTTCTAAATTAAAATTTAAACATTAGGCAATCGAAAAACTAGATTCGAATATTGTTTGGATTTATCACCATAACAACGGCTTCATCGGATTGCCGCAAGGTGGTGCTCAGTGTGGCGCAAATGTCTCCCGTATTGAGACAAATGTAGTAGGTATTTAGCATTTAAGAGGCGTTGCTCTACTCTGAGACTGCTAATGGCATGGTTAAGACATCTAGAAAGTAACCTTTGTGATTATCCTCCACAAAAAAAAAAAAAAAAAAAAAAAATCCGAGTAATTTTCACCGAGCTTGGTAGCAGTATAGTAAACTAGATAGAAAATAAAAAATGATCGCTAAGATTAAAATTGAGACAGGTGTAGTTCCTTTTACGGAAAAGCGCTATGTTTTGTTAATCAAGAGCTTATGATAGAACTTTCCAGTGAATAAAATTTAATGATCCCCCCCCCACACTATTTTTCTCAGTCATTGTTTCAGACTACTTCTTCATTGGTTGAAACGACAACAGAAATCGCTGAAGCCAGGCTAAGATCAAAGTAAGATTTAAGAGCTTGATTATTATGCTAAACAGTACAAAAGGTATTGTATACAGAAACTAACAAATTCTAAACAGGTAAAAACTGCAAAGTAACTCCTTTTAAATAGAAAACTGGAGTGTTTTGTCTTTTAATTACAAACATAACATTGTAGTAAGGTTGTTATACTGTAAAAAATAGGAGTTGTTTTCACAGTATAATACAGCTAATTTTATAGTAACAAACTGTAACAATTGTTAATTTTACAACAATAAACTAAAATTTCTAATTTTACACTAATAAACTGTAAAATTGCTGCTTTACTGTAATAAACTGTAAAAGTGCTAATTTTACAGTTTATTACTTTGCATTTTGCAGTTTTATATTGGAACCTCTGCTGCCGGTATTATACTGTTGTTTTGACAGTATAATACAGCTCATTTCGTGGCGATAAACTAAAATTGCTGTTTTACAGTCAGTTTATTACCGAGCATTTTACAGTTTTAAACTGGAACCTATGCTGCCAGTATTATACTGTAACTCTTTATTTTTGCATTTGCAACTTCTAGTTATAAAAACAAGAGGTGGCGTTGTAAGTGGTTTTTATTATAACTAATTATCTTGCAAAATATACAGGGTGTCCACTCCAATCGTGGACAGCTAATTTCTAAACCGTTAGAGATAAGCATATAGCTTATTTGGGAAAAAATCTCCAAATTACGAAAGGAATTTTGGGCCTATTCAATGTTTTTCAAAAAATCAAATTTTGAAAGAGTTACGAAATTTAAATTTTTGTACAGCCCTCCAGTCCTATCAGTCATATTTAGTAAAACATTCTTGACACTGTAACGTTTAAAACTAAAAAAAAATCACTCTTCTACCACAAAAATTGACCGAGTTATGACGTTTTGAAAAATCAAGATTTTGCATTGTTTCATGACGTCATCGAGAGATCGCTAAGGGACCGTATACGAAATCCTTCAAAATCTTGATTTTTCAAAACGTCATAACTCGGTCAATTTTTGTCGTAGAACAGTGATTTTTTTTAGTTTTAAACGTTACAGTGTCAAAAATGTTTTACTAAATATGATTGATAGGACTGGGGGGCTGTATAAAAATTTAAATTTCGTAACTCTTTCAAAATTTGATTTTTTGAAAAACATTGAATAGGCCCAAAATTCCTTTCGTAATTTGGAGATTTTTTCCTAAATAAACTATATGCTTATCTCTAACTGTTTAGAAATTAGCTATTGGTCCACGATTGGAGTGGACACCCTGTATAAATTAACGAAGAAGTGTAACTTTCTTAGCACATTACTCAGAAATTTAACTCACTATTAGCTTTTAGAAAAACTATTTTACGGAAACTAGTGTTACATTGTGCTGCAGCGTGAACAAGATTTATTAAATAAACTTACGTATTAAAAAATGCAAATTATAAAATAAAAAATGAAAAAAAAAAATCCATAAACAAATTCTTTACAGCAACATCTTAATCCCTTTCTGAAATGAAATCTTTCTTGTTTCTTTGCGCTTGCAATCACAAAAAAAAAAAAAAAAAACCCTTCACAATGAATATTTTTTTTTGTCTACGCTAGTACTAATTGCATAAATAAAAACAAACTAAATCTTATTCAGAAAAAGAAAGCTCTTTCGAATGACATAAAATGTTGAAGGGTGTGGGAAATAATCCAATAGGCAGTTTTCGTGAAATTCAAGCTCAAACAATTTATTACAAAAGCTTATTTGAAATTTAGAAAAAAAGGTTCCGGAGGTGCAAAATCACGGGACTTGAAGTAAATTTTGTACCTAATTTCAAGGCTGTAGGTGCTTTATGGGGCCTTCTGGATGCACGTGCCTCAAACATCTTTGCGCAATTTCTTTGAGGTTACTTTTATTATGTATATATCCTTTGTTTCTGCATCCACAAAAGGAGCTCTTATATGTATTACGTGCTGCTTTAAACAACTAGAACATAAAAAAACACTATATGTTAGGTACATATTATGTAACAAGTTTCTTTTTATTATTATTATTTCTTTTTAAACGATGAAAATTACTTATTAAATTGCACTGTCGTTGCTTTTCGTTTCGCATTCTGTTATCTGTGTAATTTGCAAATAGTGAATCACGTGATCACTGATCTAGTTGGCTATATCTTAGAAACCTGAAAAGTTTTTTTCTCTCTCTGAAACGTTCTTGCTTTTCGTCTCTCTTTTTATTAAATATTCAAATCGGATGATAGTGCATAATCAATTTCCGCCCATAATAGTGGCAGTTAGAATTTCGCCTTAAAAATCGGGGAGAAAAAAAAATTATTGGTATGTATTATAAACACTATAGGCTTCTACGAAACAAGTTTTCAAACGATACCTAACGAAGGTTTTTACAAAACCTTTCAGATGGAGCATGTTTTTATTTAATTGATAAACGGTTTTGCCCTGTTTTAAAGAACATTCGTCTTTGGATACAGATTCCTTCTTTCTGTGCAGTTTTCACAAACTGGTTCGATAGTTTTAGGCAGTTTTGTTGAAATTTATTCAAAACAAATGAAGTGCAACAAACACAATATTTTCGTTTATGTTTTGACAAAATGCTTGAAGTGTTCCGGGCCAAATGCTTTATGTATTGCAATGCAATTTGAGCTTTTTGAAAGCAGCTTTAGTTATGAGTAATCTAACCAAAAATAAGTTAATTTGTTCTTACTTACGAATTCAAAAACATTTTCATGGTCCACTGTGAATGACTCAACTGTTTGAAATCAATTCTCTGCCTTTGTTAGGTCTGCAAGTATTTTAAAAAGACACGTTTTAGGGATATTAAAAAAACTTTTTTTTTTTTTGAGTTCTTCCAAACACCAATGAAACATTGGAAATTGAATTAAGGCCACTAATCAAATTTTGATTAAAAAAAATATTTTCGACAAAAACCCAATAAGTGTGAATGCACAATAAAATAAAAGTTAATTGCAAAAAAAAAAAGAAGAGGAAGAAAAAGAAAAAACAAGTTAAGAAAAGAAAAAAAAAGCGAAAAATCTGCTCTTTTCCTGCTCAGGGCAGTACCTAAAAGCACGTTTCAGAAAGTTTGGGACATCTGGACCAATGCACCTCCAGAGGCTTCTCAACTCTAAGGGCCCTGCTCCACATCAGCAGAAAACGCAACCGAAACCGAAGGCAAAAACCGAAAATCCGGGTACTTTCCATAGGAACACTATGTAATCCATTTTACGTTTCTGCTTTACGTCAATGTGGAGCTCGGCCCTTTGGGCCCTGCTCCACATCGGCAGAAAACGCGACCAAAAATCCGGGTACTTTCCATAGGAACACTATTTAATCCATTTTACATTTCTGCTTTATTTTTCTGCTTAACGTCAATGTGAAGCTAGGCCCTTACAATTAGAATTACAACCACACATCTTTTTGTCATTACATATACATTGCTGCCTAATGCGTCAACAAGTGGTATTGTAGTCAATCTTTATTTCACTCAATCTGCGTACACATAACAACTATCTCACACGTGCCATAGCTTGAATATCAATGATAATTATTATTATTAATATTATTATTATTGCTGCTGCTGTTGTTATTGTTTTAGTAACGTCACTTATTTCACTAAACAACCGTTGCTTGTCCTTAAACCTTACTCGTTAGTAATTCCTGGAGGACCTCCCATTGGACCCATTGGTAAAACAAGACCTGAATAAGTCTCTATTTATGTCTTGTAACACAAAGTTTGTTTTGCCATGTCGTTTAGTTACAATTTATGCTGTAAAACAAACAAGGACTATTTCACACCAAATGACCCATTTCAAATAACTCCCGAAGAATTATGTTATAATTTATTCTGCCGTCTTTAAAGAAGCCGTTCAATTAGCAAAGTGTGGCTAATAAATTATATTTAGGAGAAAAAAAAATAGTTATTCATTCCTTAAGAAGTGATAATTGATGACTGTTGCTGTCTCATGCCAGCTAAACTAGCAATTTGGGGTGCAATGCTTCACTTTCCTTACTAGACTGTAATTTGGTGTGAAGTCCGACTTCCACAGTACAAACAGGCCACAAAGAGTCGTGTATAGGGTAGGCAACCATTCAAAGCCCGACAACACATTCACACAAAGAAAGGACTAGGACAAGAAAGAGAAAGTACATATATGCCGGAAATCGAACCAGGGACCCCTTATCCCGGTCATAGCGCAGTGTAGCCCGTTTTGGCTCTTGCGCCGCAAAAACCAATAAAACCAACCAACCAATAAACCAAACCTGGTCAGTATTCTCTGACCACTAGACAAGGTAGACGGTAGTTGATGACTGATGCGTCGTATTATACGAGTACTATTACTAAAGAGTACCGTCTGTCCGTGAAAGCCGCACCTAGCACTAGCGAACCATTAGACTTAAAAAAAAGAGGTGTTGGGTAGTAAGTGGGAACTTTCCAAAGTTTTCAATTTAAAACTTACATTTGCTATTGTTTGACATATTCAATAAAAATACATGTTTTGAAATTAGCATCGTTCTATTTTTACAGCAATAAACTAGAATTGCAAATTCTACAGTTTATTACCGTGCATTTTATAGTTTAAACTTTAACCTCTGCTGCCAGTACTATACCGTTGTTTTTACAGTATAATGCAGCTAAATTTTAAGGCAAAAAATTGTAAAATTCCTAACTTTGCAGTAAGAAACTGAAATTGATAATTTTAGTTTCTTCTTGTGCATTTTACAGTTTTAAATTGGAACATCGGCTGCCAGTATTATACTTAAAAAGCAACAGTTCAATTTTTGTAATGTAAACAGAAGAGTCTATGGCACGCAAAATAACAGGCGGAAACAACAATTAACTTTTAAATTAGAAGTATAAACAATAATGTCAAAAACTTTTGCTATGGAGATTCAGACTCATTTTCAAAAATTCGGATCAAGAAATGAAGAAATGAGCTTTATACAAACGTAATGTCCAACGCAATGAAAGAGGTAGCTAATGAATGAGCCTGCTTATTGTATGCGTTGAAATGAACCTGCTTTTACATCGATTGCATTTAAAAAGTCAAATATGTGGTTTATGCAAGCATGGTACGCACTGCAAAAAATGAACTGTTGTTTTTACAGTATAATACTGGCAGTCGAGGTTCCAATTTAAAACTGCAAAATTCACAGTAATAAACTGTAAAACTAGCAATTTTACAGTTTCTTAGCGTAAAGTTAGCAATCTTACAGTTTATTGCAGCAAAATTTAGCTGTATTATACTGTAAAAACAATAGTATAATACTGGCAGCAGAAGTTTCAGTTTAAAATTGTAAAATACGCGGTAATAAACTGCTAAATTAGCAATTTTACAGATTATTATTGTAAAATAAGCAATTTTACAGCATAGTACTGTAAAATTAGCAATTTGACAGTTTATAACTGTAAAATTGGCAATTTTCTCAGTTTATTACTATGCAATTAGCTGTATTGTACTGTAAAAACAACATTAATTTTTTTTAAGTGCATATGCTATTTTGTTGCTGAAACATATATTCCTCTCAAGTTAAGCTAATTTTACTGTTGGTAGCTTTTTCCTTGAGACGGAATGTGTTCATATTTTGTATTCTATCTATATCTATAAAAATGAGTGTATGTATATATATATACTTGTTCTCTATACAAATCCACAGTTTGCGTCAGATTTTCATCAAACTTGACACAGAGGTTCCTTGATGCCCTAGAATTCTCATAGGCGGGGTCTTGAAATTTTAAAAAATCTAAAAAGCTCAAATTTAAATTTTTTGTCAAAAAATGACCCTTTTATAGGAATCTAGCCTATTTATATTGTAATCGAGATAGGCCTTTTAGTATTCAAATTGATGAAATTTAAGATTTTTAAATATTAGTATTTTCCAACAATGATTACGATTAAAGTAATGAATTTTCAATTTAAGGCTCACCTATTTCCTTTTAGCATTGAAATAAGTAAAAAACAATCATAATTCATGTGGACTTTATAAAAAGAACCACGGATTTGAATTTCAAATTTGCAATGCGACAACAGTTGCGTCTGTAATGGAGATAAGCCTTCAGAACGAGAAACAGATTTATTTCAGACAGATTTATTAGATTGAGTTATAATAATTTTTACTTTGTAGGTGGGAACAGTTAATAGAGAAAAGTTAATATTTTGAATTTGGCGGGTGAATTTGATGCAATTTTTTCACTTCCATGTGCATATATTTCATGCCAGTGGACGCGGCAAAGCACAGACAACATTTATCTTTAATTTTCACCTTTTGATAAGACTATTTTTCTGTAAACGTTTAACTTTCTGTAATATTTTAGTTTTTTTCAAAGTTTGTACCTAAGAGACTGATTGATGCAAATTATTTTATACCCATATGAATAGAACTCTTTCAAACTTATTTTCCCTGAATGCTATGTTGTATTAATAAGCACCCGGGCAACGCCGGGTATTAAGCTAGTTTTCAAAATAAAATAAAAGTAACTGTCGTGAATGATTGGGTTATATCCGTAATATTAGTATCAAAAGAGGTCTTAAAAAGTTCACTAACCAGGGAATTGGAAGCATGATTTTCTACATGCAATGCACCAATAGCTCTCTTATACCATCCAGAAACTACATTTTCATCCTCTGTAGGACTCATCAGTCTTAATTAGACAGTAACCAGCTCGTTTACTGTCTAATAGGGACTGATAAGTCCTTCTGAGAACGAAACTGCAGCTTCTGGATGTCATAACCTAGCTGGCGGTTTATTGCATTTGCCTTAGCACTAGGAGCGGTAACATACGAATTAACATGTATTTCTCTTTCATTTGCCATCTACAAAAGACGAGCTCCCCCCCCCCCCCCCCACCCCACCCCCAGAAATGTAACTGTACTGCATCGATAGAAGATGAAATTTTATTTTGCACTTTATTTAATCTTATAAACTAAGAATAGCGTTAATGAAAGAAAAGGAGCTATTTGATGAAGAAACATTTAGTTAATCTTCTCCCAAAACTTAGTGCACGGCATAAAGGGTTCCTTGTCACATCCGTACATATTTTTTTAACATATTTGTAATTTATAACATTGTACTTTTTAACAGTGGAATCTGTGCTGAAAAAAGTCATTTAAACTGGCGCAGTAAGTAGTTCGTATAATATCTCAATGACTGGAGACTTACAGTTATAATGAACTTTTAGCTTCATAAACTTAGTGTTATGAAAATCCTTCTGAAAAATCACTATTCATATCAGATAAAAATTTCCTAGTAGAGATTTTATTTTTTTAATTGGACAAAAACAGAAACTGCATGTAGTAATGAAAAATACGAAACTTTGGAATTAGGGCAAGAAAGGTAAAATAATTTCAGTTTCAAGATACGCGAAAACAAAGTCAATCCCAATTTGATAAATAATTAACTTTCAAAACAAGTTTCAGTTTCATTGCTCATTGTACCACCAAAGGGAATTATAGATTTAACGAGGCCACATAATTTTCAAGAAGGATAATTGTACGTAATAAATGATAAATAAAGCACAGATAAACGTCAATTAGCATTTTAAAATAATTTTGTGAAACAGTTGCATAAATTGACATTAAGCAATTCAGACTTAGTTTAATTTTAAATCATTTGCAAATAGTATTTTTAGACATGAGTTCACACACATACACGCACAAATACACACCCACATTTTAAATAAGCAATTTTTTCGCTTAGAAATAAACTAATTTTTTGGTGCACTGACATTGGTTTTCTACTTACTAAGGCGTTTAATTGGCTCTGGGTTTCAAGAGCGCTCTCCTCTTTTTTGTTACTGGTGACTACAGAAATTACTTACAGGACAAGGTTTTAAGTTTTTTACACTTGAATATAGATTATGGAAGCAAATATATGGATTTTTTTCATTTTATTTCATTTATATTTGTTTTTTAACTTCAGCGTTGCAATAAACATTTAAGTAATACTTTAGTCAAATTGAGTCCTTTACTACGCATACATTGAATCAAAATTGAGGTTTTCCTTCTTTTAGTGCTTAATTTCAAAGTTAATATGAAATACTCTTTGGGAAAGAGAACATTCAAGTTTAACGTTGTAAAGAACTAAATTAATGTGTACTTACAAACGCAAAATGCGCTTCAAAAAATCCTGTGTTTTTAAATAATGTAAACATCTTCATTGGTAATTTTACACAATACAGCAGGGCTTACGAAAGATTTCTTAAGTGTAAGAAAATAGACATGTAACTCTAATAATTGGTATATTTTGTTGAAAAGTTTCTTAAAGATTTTTTCAACTATTCAACGGAAAGGTTATACTCCAAAACTTCTATTGTTTCTAAATTTTTGCTTTTATTTAGTTTTCTATTTTAATAATTTTAGTTTTAATTTTGCTCATTTTTACTTTTTTTTTTATCGTGCTAATTATATTTGGATTGAAAGATGTTTTCGTGAAAATGCAGCAAAATTTTCGCTGTTCTTATTCTTTAACTCTATCTTTTCCATTAGCTAATATTATTTCATTTGTTTATTTATGTTTCAATTTCTCCTGCATTAATTCTCATGAGAGAATCGAAGCAAAACTAACAAGTTGGAAAATAATTAATAAACAAAGAGTTAAAAAATAAATTTTCAAAACTTTATGTGTTATTAATTGTTGCTTCTTTCTTTTTCTTCTTCTTAAAAAGTTTATTAATAATATCTAATGATTCAACACAAACAGAACTTTAACAAAATTAAACATGTGCATTTCTTTTCTTTTGTGTGTATATTTAAAAAAATCGCATTCATTTCAAAAGTAAAAAGCTTTCTTTCTTCGGCTGCGTCCTGAAGTTACCCTAATTGTTTTCCACTTAGGTTTGAGAAGGTAGAATTAAATTCAAGATTTTGCATGTCTATTATCGAAGCAGTGTCAGATAAAAATTTCAAAGTAAAAGTTTTTTTTTTTTGAAGTAGTTAAACATTAGATAATATTAAGGTTCGTTTCCTTTGAGAAATAAACAGTAGTGAAAAATTTTTTCAATACGTTTTTAATAAATTGTATTTCTAATAATAAAAGTTATTATCAATACATAAAAATTAGTTACTAAAAAAAGACTAAAATTTTCACCTCACTTCTATATTAAGTAATTCAGACACCTTTGCAGTAAATTAAAAGGAGAAAAAAAAATTAATTCCATGAAAAAATATCGCGTACTTTGCTTAAATTAGTTAAGAGAATTTATTTTAAAATTAAAGTAACACTTATAATGAGAGTTTCTTTTTTTTTTTTTTACTTTTTTTTCTTTTAAAAAAATCATGGAAAAGAAATTTTGAACATTTAGAAAAAAGTATCTCATGGAAAAACCTCAAAATTTTCCCATCCTTATTTCTTTATAGTTGTGCCCTTACAGTTTATGAACACCGTATTCTCGGTTTATGTGTTGAAAAAAGCCAGAAAATAGAAATAAATAAATTAATAATTAATTTTAAAAGTACGACAGAAAAAGGGCT
Organism: Uloborus plumipes; assembly: GCA_038373865.1. Classification (NCBI taxonomy): domain Eukaryota; kingdom Metazoa; phylum Arthropoda; class Arachnida; order Araneae; family Uloboridae; genus Uloborus; species Uloborus plumipes. Next base: position 129,197 of record JAXGGA010000311.1, read on the forward strand.
CGAAAGCAGAACATTATTCAAACTATGCAATAGTAAACAAATTCTTATGAATTAAATTTTTTAAGATTCTTTTCTCTCTCTAATGAGCATCTTTTTATTAAAGAAAAAAAAATCCCTGAAAATACCTTCATTTCAAAGAGTTGCCTTACGTCTTTTGTATTCTAGATTACTCTTCGCGCAATATCTTCTCATCTTTCAATCAGCTTAAAAGGGAATAAAAACCTCAAAACGAAAGCAAAAATAAAAGCGGAAGGAGTATTTCGTTGCGTCACTCGTCACCGCTACCTGTCTAATCTATTCACAAATAAAACAGACTTTTCACTTTACACGCGTAGCTAACTAAGTCTCACAGATCCCAGTTTAAAAGCCGAAAAAATAAAAAAGAAGAAAGAAGAATATAAACGGGACCGAAAAATTACAGAGCTATTCACGGAAATACATCCCTTGAACTGCCTCGGAGCGCCCGACTCCATTCGAGCTTTCCCAAAGAGAAAGAAATCCGGTTTGAGGCAGTCTGCCTTCTTCTCGACAGGCAAAAAACAAAAGCGCTGACCTTCACTGACTGAGGAGCGCATATTTCTGCAAAAGTTGCAGGTCGCATCTCATTGGCCGTCCCTACCTGCTCGACCACCTGCAACCCGCCAATGGCAGGCGGATCGAGGGGAGAACAGGAAACATCGCCTGCCGAAGCGGACACGTCCTTCCACAGGTATCGCCATATTGGCTATTAGTTTCGATACGGGCCGATATCAGCCGCGCGAGAGTTTTTAATTTTCTTCGATAACACCTTATGGATTGCTCTTTGTGAAACAGCCGCGATGACGACCCCTATCTGTAGGTGCCGGGTGCTCTACCTGGGATCCGCTGTCCCACACATCACGAAGGATGGATTACAAGGCATCCAGGAGCCTCTGCGGGATCTGTATCCCGAGCAGGGTTCGTTCTCTGCCAAAGGCATTGACTCGTGGCTCAGTGTTTGGAGCAATGGGATCCTGATGGAGAATGTGGATGAATCCATGAGACAGGTGACTCGCTTTTTCAATATTGAAACTTTACATTATTGTGCTGCAATTCGGTATGTGGTTGTGCCCGGTAACAATGGTGAGAGGGTGGAGAAGTTTTTACCTCTGGATAGTCCGTTCGCTCGGTATGCTGATCCCAGTCATCCGCCTTTGTTTGCCTGCATTCTTCGACGCACTACAGGTATTAAAGTTCTTGAATGTCATGCTTTTATATGCAAGAAAGAAGCGGCAGCTAATGCTTTGGTCCGCTGTTGTTTTCACTCTTATGCTGACAACATGCAAGCAAAACAGCTCGATGAGAATCCCTATTACATGGAAAATAGGCGATCGCAGTCCTTGTCGGGTTTGAACACCCTGGAGAAAGTAGAAGTGTGGCGTTCTAAAGGAGATGGCTCGACAATGACAAATGTTTCAAATAATACTCAAAAGCAAGTTACGAATGGAATGAAACCAGCTCCGCCACCGCGAAATGGAGTTAGTAGTAATCAGGACGATGACAATTATAAAATATGGACAGGCATCGCTCCAACTGAAAGAGAACTCCTATACGTAGATAATACAGGAACAATGCGCAGTTTAAAATCTGCCACAGGAACTCTTAGATCAGCTCAAGCAAAAATTCGTCAGATGGCGGCAGGTATTCCAAGACCACCACCGCCCCCATCCCCAGGTCTTTTCAACGGGAAAGACAAAAATAACAAAGCTAATAAGCCATCTAAATCAAAAAACAAGAAAAAGCAAAAAGAGCAACTGCAACAACAACAACAGCAGCAGATGCTTATGAATGGATCTGGAAGAATGATGAATGGGATGAGACCGGTATCTGTCATGGGGCATTATGGGTCCATCCCTCCTCCGCCCCCTCAAGCTCAGTACAGAAATCCTGGATTTTACACGGAGCGCAGGATTCACAAGAATGGGCGCCTTCCTATACCTGGCCATGAAGAGCCCATTTACATATCTGCGAATCGACCTCTGAGCCCTGTTTCGACTTACCAACCAGCCGTTTTCCCTTATGAACAGTACTTCATGCAGTACGGGACGGCCCCCCGGAATATGCCTCTTCGAGAGGGCCACATGAGGGCCCGGGCCTCCCACCAGACATCCCAGCAGCACTACTACCACCCCCAGACTTTCCACCCCCCGCCCCCTCCCGAGAAACCCTTCGTGGCCGAAACTCCCGATTCACCGAACGACAAGGATACTTCTGGTGACAGCAAAGACGACTCCCCTTTCAACACTGGGATCTACAAGAAGAAAGGACACCTCAACGAGAGAGCTTTTTCATATTCCATAAGGCAAGAGCACCGCTCGCGGTCCAATAGCTTGGCCAGCCTTCAGTTCTTTGCCAACAATGACTCTTTAGACAACGGCGGAGATGGCCAAGAGCGATCCAGAGATGAGGATAGGAAAGAAAGGGAGCTCGCACAACTGGTCAGTGGTCTGGAACTGAAGGACAATGGGATGCCTGGGACTACCTCGAGCCGTAGGGGGGAATCCAATTTTATAAAGAAAAAATCTTTCGCCTATCAAAGGTGAAGAAAATCGGTAAGTGCATTTATATTTTAATGAATTTTAAATGCTTCAATTGATGGAGCCTATAAAAAAACATAATTGAATCGTTTATTTCGAAAAATTAACATCTCTATTTTGATCTCCTCTGTCTCTTTAGAAAATTAAACAGCGCACGGTTATATTTTTGAATGTCATAATCAATGGTTATTTGGTAAATTATTGCAGTAATTGTGTACTTAACTAAAGGCATTTTTTCATTGATTATGACATTCAAAAATATAACCGTGCGCTGTTTAATTTTCTAAAGAGACAGAGGAGATCAAAATAGAGATGTTACCTTTTCGAAATAAACGATTCAATTATTTTCTGTACCCTTATTTCGGATATTCAATGACATCATATAAGTCTTCACGAAATTATTTCTTTTAAAATTAATCAGCGTAAAATTACGTATATGATATGAACATAAAATACATGTTTCCATAAGATTTTTAATTAAACATAAGTATAAAATTATTAACATAGTTATGAATAATTTTTATGACACATGATTCGCTAAAAATAATGCTTTTAATTGAAAAGAAAAATTATTGAATTAACTGATGTAAAAAATATTTATTAATTAGTTTCAATATCAGAACAAAATATTTGAAACCACGAAAAATTAAAAAATAATAATAAAAATAAATAATCAACTTATCATTAAATTATTATTTTTATTAATGACCAAATTTTAACTGAATAGTAAAATTTCATCATATTCATATGATTAAATTCAGTTGTTGCAAGTAAGTATTTCTCTACTTCAATTGCTTTTATCGTTGCTTGCATATTCCTATATGGAAGTCCAAAGACATTCAATAATAAACACTTTGGTATTTTTAAAATAATATATGTATTTTACGTTTCTTACATTTTCAAAAGTTGTTTTTAATTTCTTAATTCTTTCCCCAAATATTATTAAATATAAATTCCAATCTAATGTTTTATTCTAGAAGAGTTTCTTACTTAAAAAATTTGAATCAGTTCACATAATCCAAAAGATGCTTTACGAAGAAATCACCCCCTCTCGGCATCTAATGTTGTAATTAATATGATGAAAATTGAAGCAGAAAATACCTTTAATGTTTCCAACACTTATTGTTTCTCAGGTGCTGAATTCAAATCGAATAAGTATCTCTTATATATTTTTCGGGTGTTTTATGAGTCTTCGGTATTTATGATTTCGAGTATTACTGATATTCGTGCCCTGCAAAAAACGAACTGTAGTTTTTACAGAATAATACTGGCAGCCGAAGTACCAATTTAAAACTGTAAAATGCACAGTAATAAACTGTAAAACTAGCAATTTTACAGTTTCTTACTGTAAAAGTAGCAATTTTACAGTTTATTACTGTAAAAGTAGCAATTTTACAGTTTATTATTGTAAAAGTAGCGATTTTACACTTTATCACCGCAAAATTTAGCTGCATTAATCTGTAAAGACAACATTATAATACTGACAGCAGGAGTTCCAGTTTAAAACTGTAAAATGCACGGTAATAAACTAAAACTAGCAATCTTACAGTTTCTTACTGTAAAAGTAGCAATTTTACAGTTTATTACAGTAAAATTTAGCTGTATTATACTCTAAAAACAACATTATAATGCTGACAGCAGAAGTTCCAGTTTAAAACTAAAATGTACAGTAATAAACTGTAAAACTAGCAATTTTTTAGTTTCTTACTGTAAAAGTAGCAATTTTACAGTTTATTACCGTAAAATTTAGCTGCATTAAAAAACAACATTATATACTGACAGCACATGTTCCAGTTTAAAACTGTAAAATGAACGGTAATAAACTAAAATTAGCAATTCAACAGTTTAATACTGTAAAAGTAGCAATTTTACACTCTATTACTGCAAAATTAGCAATTTTTACGGTACTATAAAATTAGCTGTGTATTATACTGTAAAATCAACATTCTTTATTAGTGTGGGAAACAAAATATTCTGTTTATTTTTTCTTAAAAATAAAGTAGAAAGTTTTATCTTTCTTCCCCCAGGTGCCCTTCTATTCAAGGGGAACAAAGATCTTTTGATTTATGTATTTATTTCTGTTTTTAAATTCACATTCACTTTTTACATGTTTTTATGTTAATTTATCCTCAAATTTGTTCCACATCTCATACATTTTTTAAGAAGTCATAGTGAAGTTAATATATGCTTACAGTCGACCAAATTAAATATGATAATACACGAATGCAGTTCCTTTACAAATATTGTTTCTTGAATTGAATCTGTTTAGGAGCTGTCCAGAAATGATGTCACTCTTTTTTCACTGTTGTTGATCCCTTTCTTTGTCAAAGTGTCATACTTCACTTCACCCCCTCCATCACCCTTCAACAAATGTCACGCTTTTTTTTATAAATATATAATTACAAAAATGCTAAACGTCACATTTCTTGTTACCCTCTCCCTCCCCCTTGTCCCCCTCCAAGCATGTCATAAATTGTGGGCAGCCCTGTAACTGAAGGGCTAAAGAGATGATGGGGCTATGCACTGTAAAAACTGAATGTTGTTATCTTAGTATAATACAGCTAATTTTATGGTAATAAACTAAAAAAAGCTAATTTTACAGCAATAAACTGTAAAATTTCTACTTTTACAGTACTAAACTGTAAAATTGCTAATTTTACAGTGATAAACTGCAAAATTGCTAAATTTACAGTTTATTGCCGTGCATTTTTTAGCTTTAACCCTGCTACTGTGTTCGGGTCCTTTTCGACCCAAAACAGATTTCATTTGCTTATAAATTTTCGAGTAAAGTTGGTATAACGTTTTAACTTCATGAATGTGTTCATTTTCATGTTATATTACACACATATTTTTTTTGTTTTGATTGAAGCATAACCCTACTTGTCAAAAAAAAGTTTACTAATACTGTGTTCGGGTCCTTTTGGACCCATATGATTAAAAAGCATGTATCAGAGAAACAAAATAATTTTATGCTTGTTTATTTTATTCATAATTTATGAAACAATAAATAAAACATTTGTTCATTGTTTTTGTACGTTTTTTAAATATTTTTTAATGGTTATCTTCTGTTTTTCTTTCATTCATTTTTTTTTCTTCTTTTTTTTCTTTCTGAATACTATTTCTTCCTTTCTATGAATTGAAATCAGTACCAGTGAAAATGTTTCAAGGTTAACTTTCATAGAACTGCAAACTCTGCAATTATGCCTATCTGAGGGGAATTCCCTTTTACCCCCTCTCTCCGCCGCTTCCCCCGCGCATATGATTCTGTACATAAATCTGTACATCTCATACAAATGTTGTACTGTTCGTATTTCCATTTTTAACACTTCTTTTTAAGCTTAAAACTTTCTAGTAAATTTCTAAAAGTGACAGCTTACATATTTTTGTTAGTTCTCTTTAGTACGAAAACTGGAATTGCTATAATATTTAAATTTTATTTATGTGTTTTCTCGGATTAAATATGTAAAATAAAATACAAAAATTGAGTGATTTATGTTTGGAAGTTTCTAATAAAATCAAATATAACAATTAAACCCAAAAAAATATAAAAAAAGCGGTGTTAGGGAATAAATTACATATGTTGGGTCCATTTGGACCCGAACACAGTATACGTATGTTCGGGACGAACACAGTAGCAGGGTTAAACTGGAACCTCTGCTGCTAGTATCATACTGTTGATTTTACAGTATAATACAGCTAAATTTTACGGCAATAAACTAAAATTTCTAACTTTACAGAAAAAACCTGTAAAATTGCTAGTTTTACAGTTTATTGCTGCGTATTTTATAGTTTTAAATTGGAACCTCTGCTGCCAGCACTACAATGTAAAAACCATAGTTGAGTTTTTGCTGTGTGTAACAAAACCCTAATTTAGAGTAATTTAGGTTTAAAGCTTTATTGTTGCAGCTTTTTCGTTTTCTGGTTTTTGCCGTTGAAAAAGCGTATGAAATTACTCTAATTACATCGATTTTTTGATGTACCAAGTTCAGGGTCGTATTTATGGTTTTTTAGGGTTCAAACCCCCTCCGAAAATTTTCAAAACTATTACAAAAAGGCTTATCATAGTTTCTCACTGGAAAAAAATATTTTTCTTATTTCATTTAAATTTTCTTATTTACTTTGAAACTGCATTTGAAAAATGAAATTATGATTATTGCATAATTGTACAAGTTAAGTTTTTTTTCTGCAATATTTATTCTTATTGTAGTTGTTGCAAACATGATTTATTACAAATACATATTTCTCTTCGAATTTTTAATACCGCTGAAAAAAGAACACCATAATTCTTCAAATTTGTAAATACCGAACTATATATTCAACACATCTTATTAGTGTCCATAAGATGGAAATTTCAAAAGTACTCCTTGGAATTTACGTACATGAGTAAACTCATCTATCCAGATTTTTTTTTCTTCATTGAAAAGATGAGTCATTTCTTTTTTTTTTTTACATTTTTCATGTTAATACTTTTTTTAACATCTATTGTTTGTAACAAAAATCAATAGAATATAGAACATTAAATTATATTTTATTGACTTTTTGTTTTCACAAGAAATAGGTTTGGTAAAACCCTCCACGAACTAAGGTCTGGTTACGGTCCTGACCAAGTTTTATTTGCGTGTCCAGATTGTATTTTCAAAAAATGTAACATAGCCGTTTCATCCACCAAACTCTTCAATTGTTTACTGACCACAAATATAATCAATTGCACATTTAGCTTGCTTCATTCAATCCCTTTACACTGCAAAATATAAGCTGTTGTTTTTACAGTATAATACTGGCAGCAAAGGTTCCAGTTTAAAACTAAAATCACAGTAATGACGTGTAAAACCAGCTATTTTTCAGTTTATCACTGTAAAACTAGCTATTTTTCAGTTTATCACTGTAAAACTAGACATTTTTCTGTTTATTACTGCAAAATTAGCATAAAATTTGCTGTATTATACTGTTATACTTTAAATCAACAGTATAATACTGGCAGTAGAGGTTCCAGTTTAAAACTGTAAAATGCACAGTAGTAAACTGTGAAACCAGCAATTTTACATTTTATTACTGTAAAATTACCGTAAAGTTAGCTGTATTACACTGTAAAAACAACATCTTTTTTTTTTTTTTGCAGTGTAGAACTAAAAAAAAAAGCAGTTCTGAGGATATTAACACTGTCTACAAACCTGTCGTTTTATTATCATTCTTTTTTAAATGAAGCTTTATAGATAGTCCCTCAATTACTTTTATAATTTACCTCTAGAATGATTCATGATTCAGGGAAGTGACTAATCTCTAATAAGACCCTTTTTCCTCAATGACTCTAGAATTAGCATCTACACTAATTCGAACTGTCCAAAAGTAGATCACATGTTGTCGTTCTACTAACATAATAAAATTCTACTACGCAGTCTGCAGACGCCTGAGCGTCGCAGACAGCCAGTATTTTCAAACGTGATCGTCATCTAAAAGTACTGAAAAAACTCGAACAATAATCCCACGTACTTTTTGGGTAGCAATTCCTTCTAAAACGGCCCACGATTCTGCCAGAGACCGGAAACTGATCATCCACCATACCAAACGGCCACCCATGTTCTTGGTCTATTACGAGGGCCCATTGTATCAGGAATCTTCCTTTTTCATTTCTTTATTCCTTCTCAAAGCAGTTTTAGTACTTCAATTTAATGAATCAGAGTCGATACTGATTGCGACACGTCAGTGACATTACGAAATAAACATGGCTTTGAGACTCGATTGCGGAGGTCAATAATTAGATTTAATGACCAGTTCCACCAGCGTTGTATGACACGGCACAGCTGTAAGTGACCTCTTCTCTATAAATGTAAAGTCTAATAATCAGGTTGAATCGGCAGAAGTTAATGCACTTATAAAAACTTTTTTAATGTTAATTATGCATACACATTTCATCATTCCCCATTATTTTATTTTTACTATCGTTTTCGATTGAGTCTGAAGCGATTTCCTAGATGTGTATGTCTTTTAATTATGGTATTCAATAACTATTGAAACATTACTTTATGAAGCAGCAACTCATAATCAAGTCTTTGATTGAAGTTTGAAATGGTCTTGATCATTCACTGCAAAAAATGAACTGCTGTATAATTCTGGCAGCCGAGGTTTCAATTTAAAACTGTAAATTGCACAGTAACAAACTGCAAAACTAGCAATTTTACAGTTTCTTACTGTAAAGTTAGCAATTTTAGTTTATTGCCGTAAAGTTTAGCTGTATTATACTGTAAAATTAACAATGTAATACTGACAGCAGAGGTTCCAGTTTAAAACTGTAAAATGAGCTGTAATAAACTGTAAATTTAGCAATTTTAGTTTATTACTGTAAAATTAGCAATTTGACTGTTTTTACAGTAAAATTAGCTGTATTGTACTGTAAAAACTACCTTCATTTTCAGTGTTTTCGAGAGTAAAATAATTAAATTTAAAATTTAAGTTGTGTTGGAAGCTGACTATTATTATTGTGCAATGTCCGCCGCTTGTATGAATCATGTTTGTTTTAAAAAGTTTTGACTCAATAAAGCGGATGATTCAACTAACCACAGTCTCAATTAACCGGCGCCTACTATTTTTATGCTGTTCAAAATATTAGTGTTGCCTGAAAGTGCTAAATTCTTTAGAACACCTGTCCATCTCGCCTCCCTTAATGTTCCTATGGAACACTAGGCTCCTTCACTTTAGGGGTTTTGCCTGACATCTGGGGTTTGAGGACTCTTTCTTTTCCACCCCAACACATCTTTATGCAAACCATTTCTTTCCCTTCTTTGTTAAAAGCGCCTTTCAAAAGGGTTGTGCAGTTTTTTTTTTTTTTTTTTTCATGGTTGAACTTAAGTTTTCTGTTTTCTCCTGTATCCTACTTTTTGTCAAACAGTTTGAGCTGAAAATCGTTGCGTTTTTTAAGATACCATTCTTGCTTGCCAGCTTTTTCCAGTTATGTCCCTATTTACAAGTTAAAGAGACATAACCAAGCAAGTTTATTCTGTCTACTTAACATTGGTTGCCAAGGGCGTAGTTGCAAAAGTACAGCCTCAAAAATATATCAGATAACGTAGAAAAATTGAACGAAATTAGTCATTTTTGAAAGCTCTTCATAGTTAAAAAATATTTTTTTATAAAACTGTTTTTAATGCAATATGAGTGAGATATCTGTCAAAAAATAATAATAATATTTCATGCTTTTGTGATAAAAAACAGTTTTTCCTCATAACAGTAAAGCATTGCAGTTATTTTGTTCGAAATAAAATACATAATTTGATCAATAACTACGTAGTTTTAAAAATTTGTCATCAGCCAACACTCACTATCAGTGTAAAAACCACTATACTACAGGTATCCCCAACGTGCAAAAAAAAAAAAAAATCTGCTTATTTTTCTCGTATCTAGTGGGAGAAATCTTTATATGTTTACGGAATGAGTCCAAATCGATACTAATAGCTTCGAAGTGGCTTTCAACCTATTTTTATTAAAATGTCACACACTTCTCCGCCAAACGTGTGATTTTCAGACCCCAACATTCAGAATAAATAGCAGCACTTTTCCGCTAAAGCTAAGTTACTCGGCGCATTTCTTTTACTTTTGGCGATTTTAATTTATTTACCGCTGTTGCAAACTAAAAATTTAATAGCTGGGGACATTCAACAATTTCAATTTTCTAAATCCAAAGATTCCATCTTGTTATAAACTTGTAGATACCGCCAATCGTTTTCAACAATTTTTCTACTGTCGCCATAATAGCAAAGTAAACAAGTCACTAAACCAAGTAAAGTATCTTAAACGGAAAAGAGCCCAATGATCTTAAAATCAAAAATATTTCCCCCGTCGGGGTTTTTCAATCAAAAAATATTCATTTAACTGAAACGCCAACGTCATGCCTAAATGCAGGAAGTATATGCCATTTATCTACAAAATCTTTCTCGTCAACATCTTTAAAAAATTATTTCTTTTTCTGGCGGACAAAGCTGAACATTTGGTTGGCCTATAATCCTTTCCTCCACTTCGACCCACATTGGTCTTGCTTCCGCTAGCATTCCCACACCATTTAACCCAAGCGCTATTCTTCAATGTGGTTTATTGTTCATCTTTCTTTGTTTTCGAAATAGCTTTTCTCAGTTTTTTTACAAGCAGTCTTTAATGCAGTCCTTTTGAATTTCAGCTGCTTTCTGACGCTTTGCCAATGACCAAAGAAATGAATCCTATCGTCCTGATCACTTTATTCCGAGAACTTTCGATCTTACTTCCGCTCTATTTTACGAGATATCTGATAAATAATTTGGAAGTAAAAGCGAAATGTTATAAATTAATATACCTTAACAAACGAAGCTTTATTCTCGATCGTACGTTTAGTGTAACCGTTCCATGAGCAATACTTAAGTTAAGAATTAATTTGCTAATATTTAACAAGTTACAGAGCTGTATATATAATATGTTCTTTATTGCTACATTTTTATTATGTTGTTTTATTATTATATTATTCATGCTAACGATTAAAAAAAATACTTTATGATGTCTTAATTAGTTTAAAATTCTTTCTACAACTAAGTTTTTTCCTTCTTCTTCGTCTTCTTTATACCCCCCCCCTCACCCCCGCTTATAGTTAAGTCCTAATTTCTATTTTATAGACGGATTCTTATCGTAAAAAAAGAGAGAAATAATGTAAATTTTGATATAACTTACTTAAAAAAACTTTATTGCCAATCGTACTTTTACTGTAACCGTTTCTTGAGCAATCCTTCAATTAAGAATTGAATTGCTAACATTCGACAGGTAATAGCTCTATGTACATATGTTCCTTATTAATGCGTTTTTCTTAAGGTGTTTTATTACTGATCCTAGTGATTATGTACACTAATATTTTACGGTGTCTTAATTGAATCGGTCATTTGAGAAATACCTCATATCCAAATATATTTTATGATTCTTTAAAAAATATTCGCGCACTACAAAATATGAACTTCTGTTTTTACAGTATCATACTGGCAGCCGAGGTTCCAATTTAAAACTGTTAAATTCATAGTAATAAACTGTCAAACTAGCAATTTTAGTTTCTTACTGTAAAGTTAGAAATTTTGCAGTTTATTGCTGTAAAATTTAACTGTATTATACTGTAAAAACAGCACTATAATACTGGCAGTAAAGGTTCCAGTTTAAAACTGTAAAATGCATGGTAATAAACTGCAAAATTAGCAATTTTACATTTTGTTGTAAAAATTAGCAATTTTACAGTTTAGCTCTGTAAAATTAGCAATTTTACTGCTTATTTCTGTAAAATTAGCAATTTTTACAGTTTATTACTATAAAATTAGCTGCATTATACTGTAAAAACAACATTCATTTTTTAGTGTAGGATTTGCGATAAAGCATGATTATTTCAAAATATCTTAAGATTCGACAATACGAACCAATTTTATTTTGAGGGACCTACTTCAACATATATGTCACGTAGTGCTGACAGTAAAAACGCTGTTCGGTGAAAGCTAATTTTTTTTTATTCGTCAAAAATTCATTTTAAATTGGTAAAATCAATGATCAAAATATTTTAGCCTTCCCCGAATAAAAATTATATTTGATCTGTAGACGCTCAATCCCAAAGATAATGAAACGTAATGCATGGAAAATACTAAGGGTATAAAATTACGAGACCTATTGAGATAGTGACCCGAAATCTGAGAGCATGAACGATTCAACAACATTCTCTATTCAAGTTGTGTTATTTAATCGCCCGAATTATTTGCCTGGCTTTATTTCCTGCTGTAAAAACCTTAAAGTATATCAAGCATGCTTCCGGTACTAGATGTATCGTTCTACATTTGTAAAGCAATAGGGTTATATTTCTGCAATAAACTGTGCTTCCTTCGACGGAGAAAGTGGAAAGCATGCTGGAAAATAAGAAATAAACACTGGCATTGTATTTTTTAATGAATGCTGGCGTCATGAATCATTCCAAAGAGTAGCTTCAAATTATTTTTACGAATAAAAATTCTCTACCGCTTTAGTTGAAACATTTTACTTTTTGTTTTTTGCCACTGTGCCAGATACATCTCAAAATAGTGTTTTTAATACACCAGTACCAAAAAAGTTTCTATGTTGAGTCACCAGAGATCCCCTGGAGTCGCCAAAAGTAATCAGCGTCTGAAATATTTTTTTTTTTAGTTAACGCTCCTCATTCGCCCAGAGTCGGGAAAGGTAGGCTATAATTGTGTTTTTCAGAGTTTCTGGAGATGAGTCCTTCCCACCTTACCAAAAACAGGAGGATTACCCAAAATCAATTTAGGTTTTGAAAACTCTTTGGAAGAGAATCTTATTCCCTTTCCCATTAACATTACCGAAAACTGCTTAAAATTGCAATTTTTGATGCTAATTTTGAAAATTTCTCCGAGGAAATTTTTTGAGTACCCCAGTTTTAAATTGGACATCGGCTACCAGTGTTGTACTGTATAAACGACAATTCATTTTTTGCAGCGTACGAAATTGTCTAAAAAGTTATTCCTTTAAGAAGAGTTACTCCTAACGCTAATCCATAAGTACACTCTCCCTAATTCTTTTGAGTTATTAATAAACATCTATTGTTTAATAGACGCAAGAGGAAGTAGTGTGGGGTCTTCACTAGATTTGTATCACTGAAATCTTAGGCTTGAATTGTTACAATATAAAACGAAGACTTGGCCACAAAATTAGTGCATTTAATTAGTGGAAATTTTTTCTCTCATATATTATGTATACACAAAAAAAAGTGTTCTGTAATGAAAATTAAAAGAGAACAAACACAGAATTATCTTAATACGTGCAAAAATGTTTTTAGCACAGGCACTGCCCGATCTGAACCCCCTCGAGTTACTATCCTGAGCCGAAATCAAGTCTTCATGCGGCCTAAAAACTTGAAATTGTACTGCAACTCTAAACAGCCACGTGAATAAAAAGATAGCAAAAACGAAAGTTTTCTCGAAACAAAAATAATCAATTAATCTCCCACAAATGTATTTTACCGCATTAACTCTCCATGAAACATTGAATCCATAACTTTCTTCGCCACAGCATGCCCGCATGAGACTAACAGTGGTCATTTTTTGTGTGTTATAGTTGCATAATTCCATCTGCACAACGCGGAGCAGATCACGCTGGGCAGATTAACCCATTTTCGGTTTTATGGGGAACAGGAATCCTTTTTATCACAGCGAGCTATTTTGATTGGGAACCGGTTGGTATTTTGAAACTATCCTTCCACCCGATTCCGCTGGTTAGCTGTAGCTAGCTCCCTCGCGTCCTTCAAAACGATTTTTGGTTTGTTTTTCCATCTTCGAAAGTTCCTTTTAATTGAAGAATGCCAAAAAAGTAGAGCTTTTGTCGATCGTATCTTGCCTTGGAATGCGATCGAGGGAAATTAATCAGGGCCGATTGTTGTGTCACACATTCGCCCTAATATCACTTACAAAAATTTCAAAACAAGTTCATATTTGAAACATTTGACTGATGCTTTTTTTTTGCTTTACTCTGTTATATTTGAAACATGACTACAATTATTTGTCAGTTTTAAAAGGGTTTGATTGTTTCAAATTTGCTACTATATTGATTGCATTTTTCCGTTCTGTAATGACAACTATTCGAGTGTTTTCTTCATATTTTTCCTTTTTCTTTTTTGTTTGTTTGATTACTTATTTTACAGTATGCTGAAAATATGTTCGGCGATGCACTCTTCGATAAATATTTTATCATTTAGGGGTGCGACATCGAAGGCAAAACATTGATGTTTCAAGACATCGATGTTATTGACACATCGACCAAAAAACATCAATGTTTTCAAACATCAATGTTTCAAAACATCGTTTTTTTTTTTTTTTTAATTGTTTACACATTTGAATGTTCAGTTATTTAGTTACTCCCTGTCCCATTACAAGCTCCTCTTTAGATCACTAAATTTCATCACTATCTTTTGTCTCCTAGAAAAACATCAACCGTAAGATATCGATGTCAATTAAAAAAACTTTTCAGTGAGATATATATGCTGCAACTGTTGATTAACTGTGTAACATTTTTTTGACGCATATTTTTATAAAACTTTTTTTTTTTTTTTTTTGCTGAAATGTAAAACATCATCTAAAAACATATCAAGTGCAAAACAACGATGTTTAAAAATCATTGACAGTCAATCATCGTTAGTTATGGAAAAAAAAAAACTTTTTTTAAAGTCATTTTGGTAGACATTGCAAATAGTAGTATTTCAAGATTTTTTTTTTTTTTAAAGTGATTGCTAATTAAATTATAACTACCAGCCACTGGTGACTAATGAGTTTCCCCAAGTTTTATCCGTCAGTTTTTCTTATGTTAACGTATATCATAATACGCAGCTAAAACGTCCCTTTCGTCTTACGCATTTAATTACATCCACCTCGTTTTCCCAGATGAAAAGAAGTTTTATTCGTTTTTATCCTGTTAGAATTTTATTCGTTTTTATCATATATATAGCAGTGCATCAAAAACCTTTAAAGTAATTAACGACGATGACCTAATTCGCTTTAACCGCTCCAGAATTCCAAGTGAGCAATTAACTGCAGAAGCACTTCTGAACGTCCTCAAGAAATTCAAATAGTTTCCTGGAAGATAAGAAAATAACGAAAGAAAAGCATTCCGCAGACGAAGCAATTTTAGAATGGCGTGTGGATTAAATTATATTTATATAAAAGGATTCCATTTTAAATCCAACTTTTATGAAAAGGCAAAAAAAAAGAAAAGAGAAAGAAACGTGAAAGAAATAGGAATAACTGTTTAACCTCGGTTACGCTTCAATTAATTATGCTAAGAGAAAAAAATTGAAAACAGGTTGGAAAATGCAGTCGCAAATATTTAAAACTTGAACTGATATGTTATGAAATATTTAGTTTTTTCTTAAACTATTTAAAATATTTAAATTAAGAGCTTATTCATAAAAAGCAGTCATTCACATCATTTTATGTTTTGTGAAAATTTGTATCAGAAATTTAGGTCATTTAGGTAAATGTTTTGTAATATAGTGGGAAATATTCTTAAAAATCAAGAAACATAAAAGTAAAATGAAAGGCTGAGTAAAAACATTTTGCTTTTCAGTCTATTTAACAAAAGAAAAAAAAACATGTTCAGCAATTATAAAAATGCTGGATTACTTACTCATGCTTCTATGTCATGTAGAAATGTTTAGACTTTTTATTTTAAACTAGCGGTACCCACACGGCTTTGCCCGTGGTATAAAATTAAAAGTTCATTTGTAAAAAAATGATATAGCAGAAAAAAATACTCTATTTTAGTTATAATTCAACTATAATTCCTTCAAAGTATGATATAAAAATTTGGTATGGACCCTACACTACTTCCTTTTACGTGTAAATTTCTTAGTAGATGCCTTAAGTGCTAAAATAGTGCTTGAAGTGAGTAAGATAACAATTCAAACATTTGCATCCCTAGTTTGCCACGAAACAATGCAAAAAAATGTTTTACAATGATTAATCTCCTAAATATCGCCGATTTTAACATCATTCAGTAGATTTTTCGCAAAATATCGCCAATAGCGCCAAATTGAACCCAAAAAAATTTTTTTTTTCGCTAAATTGATTGCCAACTTGGCGATATGTCGCCAAATTGGCGTCAAACACTTGGTGACCAAAAGCTTGGCGAGATATCGCCAAGTGGTCACGCCAATTCATATCACTTTGGTCTGCATTGAAAGCCCTGATTACCCCATAAAAGGGGTAAATCACCCCCTTGGGGACATTCGAATGCAACCCCAAAGATAGGTGCACAAAAATAAGCCAAAAGAAAAAATAAGAAAAATTTTGTTGCTCACAGAAACCAACAGAAATCTTACCAAAGTTTAAAAGAAGAAGAAAGTTTTCTTTCCTAACTTCAAAAACAAAATAATACATTTTCCGAAATGACATACTTTAGAAAGAACGTTGCAATATCGCAATAAGATAGAAGTAAATATACTGAAATAGAATTGAATGCCAAATTGTAAAAAAGTCGCCAAAAAAATAATTTTTAATATTGTCTTTCATTATTTATTAAATGCAATTATTGCTGCAAATTACAGTCCAACAATAAATAATCACATTGCAAAAGTATATTTGGAGCAATTTTTTCTTTTAAACTCAACTGATCCTAAAAATTTTAAGTATTAGTCATAGAAATTTCGTGCATTATTCTTCACAATGATAATAAAAACAATAAACATCGACAAAGATCAACCAGCAAACGATAAATTAAAAGCTAAATTCGTTCACTCAAGCCATTTGCTGCAATTTATATTGAAATAAATTAATAATGAAGTAAAATATGTTTTGCAGACGATAAATTTAGAATGGTATCCTTTATTTTAAGGAAAGGACTCGATTTCTCATTTGATTGACAGGTGCCATCTTATCACGGTTTTTAATATTTCATTTGACTAATTTTAATAAGGCTTGGAGTTTGGATTGTTACAAAAACAAATACATTTTTAAAATTATTAAGGGAAAAAGAACGAAATAAAAACGTAACCATGGTAACAACATGAAAAGTTGATTTCCGTTGATAAAATAATTCATTTCATCTCTACTTTCAAACAAATTTTATTCGCGAGCAAAGCCATTTTAGAATCGTTTGGCTTGCTTTACTGAAGGTAAGCCTTGAATTTCGGGATTCTAAAAACAATTGTTACAGCTCTCCTGATGATCGTAGAAACTTCGAAAAAACGTCATTTTGTGCAGAAAATTTCAAGCTTTCGAATGACATAAGACTTGAAAATGTGTATAAAATATTTCTTCCCTATTTTATCGAATTTCCGCTAAGAATTCGAATAGAAAAAGAACGAAATGGAATTTTCGAAAAATCGCTTCGAGGTGCAAAACTACATGCTACAAACTAATTTTGTACCAAGTGGCATGAAAATCGACCGAACGGTTTTGGCGCTACGCGCGTAACAGACAGACAGAAGGAAAGACAGAAGGAAAGACAGAGAGACAAACTTTCAGCTTTATTATTAGTAGAGATAGAGAAGAGATAGAGAAGAGAAATTTAGAAAAATGCAGCTTTTTTTTTTTTTTTTAAATAAGAAAGGGCCGTAAGCAAAACTTTTCGGACGAGTTTTATTCAATGCCCCCTCCCTTCCTAGAACACTAGTCTTCATCTATTCTGTAAAACAGCATTTCTCAAAATTGGGATGAGATTCCTTTTCTCTTTTTTTTTTTTTTTTTTGAGACATACCAAAGAAAGAATTTTTTGGGTGTGTCTCGCCAATATAATAAACTATTTAATGTTAAGATTGCAGATTTTTTTAAAGACTTCTAAAATTGTAATTAATAATATGAAAAACATAAAACAAGGCGTAGCTCAAAAATGTCTATTCTTGTAAGAAAGTTTTACTTTATATGTAAATTTATAAATACAGCTGCAATAAACATAAGCCTTTAAACTTGTTGGAAGAAAAATTGTATGATAAACAGTCTCTTTGTTCATGAAAGTTTCCACTTGGAATCATCAAACCTTCTTCGGGAAGAGATACCGCTCTTTGGAACACGGAATAGTATTCAGTATGTTCAGACATGAAAACATTTCATACGTTCTCATAGTATTCTGCCATTGAAACATTGCAATACAGAGCTCTTAGTGCAAAGTTTTGGGTCTCCTCAACCAGTTTTTGAAACTATATCATGATATTTTTAAAATTATTTTAAATATCGTAAATTTTGTCATGCATATGATATTTTATGCATATCTGATATTTTAAACGAAAAGAAACTAACTTTTTTACATAGTAAATGATGCATACTCCAATCACACTGCTGGAAATTTCCTACCATTTTATTTTCATACAGAAATATAGTGAATGTGTTTTTCACTGTTAATCTGCACGATTTATATTTCATAAGAAAATACGCATTTTAAACGATATTTAAGTATAAATTATATCAACAATCATTTGTGAATTTGATATTAAAAAAATGTTTTTTTTTTAATTACTTTAAAATTTTTTACTTTTAATTGCGTAAATTAAGTATTAGCAGTTTTACTTTTTTAAGATTATGTTGGCTACTTTTCCAAAATTATGTAATTCAAAAATGCATTTAAATAATTAACGTATATGACGAAAAGTTGAATGATGATACTTTGATAAAAAGGGGTGGGGGGGGGACAAAAATGTTACAAAGTTGAAAATAAATTTCAGCGAATAAACTTTTCGTTAACAGTAAAACTTTAGAACGAAGCACTCCCAGCGCAAAACTATCAGGAACTGGGGTCAGCAAAATATTATCACCGATCTAAAACATCGTTTACTTTTAAAAGTCCTGTTTCAAGGTAAGAAACGTCACTTGACTCAGTCATATTTTCAGCGATGAGACACTACCGTAGAACGACTGACAACGCAGCTGATCTCCAGTTTGCAGTCACTTCCTGGAAGAATGAAAATGAATTCTTTCTTGGGCAAAAAAGAACAAAACAGGTTTTCGCCTAAGATAAAGAGAAACATTCCACATAGTCATTTACCATCACCGTCGGCTGAGTGACGCTTTGGGCAATAACCGCCTGTTTTTTGGAATATCACGCACTGCCATTGCTTGTTAATATAATTTACAAGTCTAGTTTGGTGAGCCTCAAGCAGAGGTCATTCGATCTATGCTGTCCAAAAGGACTGTGATCATTTATTTTCTTACTCAAACGAAACTGCCACTTGGTGAAATAATAGTATTTATGTGACGTTAACTTTCCACTTCTGGTTTGATGGGCATTTTGTCTCTAGACGTGATTCGGGAAATTAAAGAATTCAGTATGCTAATTATTATTTATTTTCTTTTTGAGAAGTAAGTTGGTTGATGAATGATTTTTTTCACTTCTCCAGTCTGAAGCATATCATGAGGAAAATTTGCTATGGCTATGATAATTAACACTTTCTTTTACATGTACGTGATAATCATGTACTCCAAATTTTAATGGAGGGCAGTCATTGGGAAGCACAGTTGAACTGGTTTATAATTAATTAGAATGTTATTAATCTTAAATATCGTGAAGCTAACTGATAGATTACATTTTTACATGCAGCGCTTGAGTAACTACTTGCAAAGTAGATTTTATGGTTTTGTTGGATATTTTTTCGTGCAATGAATTTTAGGTATTTTACATA
Source organism: Uloborus plumipes (assembly GCA_038373865.1). NCBI lineage: Eukaryota > Metazoa > Arthropoda > Arachnida > Araneae > Uloboridae > Uloborus > Uloborus plumipes. The sequence goes on from JAXGGA010000311.1 coordinate 148,889, forward strand.
ATAAATTCAATTAGTCTAATGATAGTTTAATGAAAAATATTTTTTTATTAAATTTGATTATTGTAAGTATTACAGCTTGGAAAAAAGGGTGATTCTGATCGTTGTTACCAAACATAAACTTTTCTATATTTAAAATCACCGTGTACTGTTTTATTCCCCTAGAAAATAGATAGAATTTTTAGTAAATTAACAGCAAAAATTGAAAAGTTTGAAAAGTTTTTTGTTCTTTTTAATGTAACGAGTTTTAGTGATTGAAAAGTGCATAAACGATTATTTGTTCTCTTGTTTTTTTTTTTTTTTTTTTTTTTCTGGTGTGTATAAAGTAATATGCCTATTTTCATTGTCAAACTGACATTTTAGCAATTCTACTGCTTGTGAGTATGACAACTTGACTACAGTTGATTAAAAACGTTTGAAATTCAAAATAACCATGCAATGAAATTGTTTACACTTTATTTATTCAACCTTTTTTACTGACTTCCTTCCCTTCCTATTCATACGCTCCTCACAGCTGAAATTGTAAAAATTAACTTACACTATACCTATATATTTGTTTTTTGTCAAAAAAAAAAAAAAAAATATTATTATTTCGTGTTTGAATAAAAAACCTATTTCTATTAAATGCATTAAACGTTTCTTCGCTGAAAACTTCTTCGTAAAGAAAAGCTGTTTATTGTTATCCCTAAATTATAAAATGAAATAATTTTGCAGTTTATATCTGATGTTGGTTTTCTCATTAATTGTTTTCAAGCAAAACTACACTTTTCACTTCAATAGCATTTGCTCCAAAAGGGAAAACAAATACAGTCGAACTCGCTTAGTGGAATAGCCATTTTTCTATGAAAAAATATTCTAATAAGCAGGATATTCCATTATCCGGGATCAAAATAATGAATTACAACGATTCGGTGCATTAAACATGTATTGTATTAAGCGGACTATTCTTTTAACCGATATTCTAATAAGCGGACTCGACTTTACACTACAAAAAATAAGATGCTGTTTTTACAGTATAATACTGAAAGCAGAGGTTTCAGTTTAAAACTGTAAAATAAACAGTAATAAACTGTTAAAAATAGCAATTTTACAATTTCTCATTGCAAAATTAACAATGCTACAGTTTATTACCATTAAATTAGCTGTATTATACTTTAAAACAATAGTGTAATACTGGCAACAGAGATTCCAATTTAAAACTGTAAAATGAACAGTAATAAACTGTGAAACTAGCAATTTAACAGTTTATTACTGTAAACTAGCAATTTTACAGTTTGCTACTGTAAAATTAGCAGTTTTACAGTTTATTACTGTAAAATTACTGTAATAATAGCAGTATCATACTGTAAAAGCAACATTCATTCTTTACAGTGTAGTTTTAATAATTCCTTATGAATTTTCCTTCTTTTACTCTTCTTCATTTCGCTACAGATTCTCAAAAACAGGAAATCCCTACGTTTCACTTGAAGTGCCAAAAACAATCATACACCTCCTCTTCACAATGGCCATGATTTTTATGTCTCGCCGTGAGGATCAACAAACCCTTTTCTGCCGGCGTATAACATTTAGGAAATTTCCCAAAACCGACTTTCGCAACGTTTTAGAACACGATTGGGACATTCCACCCATAGTTAGCAGCCGTTTTGGGATTGTTCACTTCCAAGATCGGCTCTGGCGGCCTTTGTCCACGGCCGATACCAAGGTCAAAACAATCGAAGATAATCATACACGTAAGGCTCTGCATGGAACAATAGTTTTTTGGTTTTGTGGTTTGTGTTTCTGTGTGATGCCAGAATTTTCAGCAAAACCGTCTTCCGGTTAGACAGATTTCTCAGTTTGTATTCTTTCTCCAAACTTGCTTGAAGGACGCGTTTCGAATCTTCAATGAGCAATTTTGTGATATGTGAGCATAATATATGTAGATCACTAGGATGCATGAACAACATTGAAACATAGGGAAATAAACTCATTTTTCAAGCATGACTATAGCTCCTATTGTTTGTGTCACAAATGTGACAAACATGTTTATTACTGCCTTGCTTCTTTATGCTGATATTGGGCCTCTTGATCTATTTTTACGCAATCACTGCTTTTAAAAATGATTTTCTTTCCAGGTTTATGGCTAATGTTATGGATTTCTGACTTCATAGTTTTATTGTTTTTTATTTGATATTTAAAATATGGAGTGCTTGACATTCTTTACAAGTTTAGTGATTTAAAGTTTTTTTTCTGATTTTATCGCGAATAAAAATGCATGACTGCTTCGAAATAAAACTTGACGCTACTGAATGATCTCATTTTTTTTATACAACGTTAGAATATTTTTTCTTTATTGAATGTTGGCTTTTATGAATACACTGCAACTGTTTCTCTGAACAATGAACTTGTACTTGTCTTAGTATGTTACTTAGAACTACTTTCTTTTTTGCACTTGAAATATATTCTTTGAAGTACCGGTAAAATCATGCAAAAACCTTTTTCCGCAATTTTTCATTTTTAACTGTCCCTTTCAAGTTATAAAAGTTTTACTGCATTTATTGGTATAAAACTGAAGAATACTCCTGAAAGACGCATAGGGGTTCAAATTTAAGAAATAATTATAAAGCTGCCTAGAACTACCTCTCAACTAGGTTCAAAATAATCCTGCAACTTAGGTTAATTTTGAAGCAAGTGAAACACGTGAACTAAAATAAATTATTTTAATGAAATAGAGACATCTTGAACAAGAAAAATAAATGTTATAAATGTTTAAAATGTTCTCATTTTTATATTATACGATTACAAGATTTCCATCATTTATTTTATTGCATAGAGCAGAAAATGTAGGGGGGAAAAGTTTCAGCAGCTTCAAATCAGCATTAAATAACTTCCTAACAGTTACTTCTGAAATATTGGATAGTAAATTTAGCTGTGATAATTTTGAAAGCTATTTGGGGAAAAAAAAAAGTAGAAAACTGGCATTATGACCTAGCCAGCAAAATGCACCATTGGGCACTTGAACAGTTTCTTTGGAAGTCAAATGAACTAAAAATCATGATTTTTTTTCAAAGTCAACCCACAAAGCTCAAAGTTACTCTAAATGAATGTAAATGGATTAGTTAATCCAAAAAAAGGTATCCCACTTTACTCTGGTGGACTCTACAATGCAACAAAAAATGAAAATACTTTTAACTTTAATCTTAACTAAAATAATAAACATGTAATAATAATCACTTACGCATTTTCTATTTCAAGTTTACTATTTTACAATCACTGTTCTCTTTTTATACTTCCTGAATTTTTAAACTGTATTACATGTACATAAGAAAAAGTTTTTTATTGAAAATAAAGTCAGTCGTAAAAACGTACATAGTACTCATTTTTCGAAGTTTTCATGCAACTTTCGAGCAGACATTCTCTCTTTCTCTCTCACTCAATCCTTCTCCTTCCTCCCCTCTATTCCAACACTAAGCAGTATGAGTGCCAGTGGTCGCAGGAGAGCGGCAAAACTCATCACCACCGTTCAAAAACCAAACCAAAATGTATTTCACACTTACTTTAGTTTATTCTGCTGTGTAATTTTTCCTTCAACTTCAAATATTAACTAAACAAAAGCAACTAAATTGCTTAAATTATTTGAACGTTTTAAACTAAGAAGGATAATTAAAAATATTTCTCGCTTGGTGTTCTTTACCGAACATAAAAAAATTACAATGGCTGCATCAACAATAATATCAATAAAATATCCATCATAAAAGTTCCAACGATTGAAGGGTAAACTTTATCCATTCAAATATCTTCCCACGTAGGATTACTATTTAGTACTTCAGCACTTAGATATAATTATTGTGCTAACGACATAAAGTATTTCCTATATTAACAAGAAAATACCCACTTTAGTTAAGAATAGAAAAAATAGAAAAATAAAAGGGTGTATGTCACTTGTTGTGTTTTTGTGTTGCTTCAAAAAATTTTGTTTTTCAGAATGAATGAATGTGTTTTTGCCTTTCTTCATGGTGCATTCTAGAAGACACTTCATATTCACTTGACTACTCAAGTGAGCTTGCCAGTGTTGATAAAAAATGTGGTGACACTGGATCTTCCCTTTCATTAGATTTCACTTATTTTCACTATTTTTCGATTGTGGTTTTCACTTTTGCTCAGTCTTATCGTATTACAATTTGGAGAAAATTAATTAGTTGTCTGTTTTTTTTTTTTCATTTTCCTTTTTTTTTTCTTTTCGAATAATTCTTTGTAGAACTTCGAAGTATTCTTTGTTATCAATTTGGATAAAACAGACATGCAATAGATACGAAATAAGAATAAAAGTAACAGTAGCAGGAAACTTTTGAAATGCTTCATAAAGCCCGTAAACGCAGCGTTGGGTATCCCTGAACAAAAGTATCTTTTCACAAAGTGCTTTGCATCATTTATATGTTTTATTGGTAGATGTTTTGCTATTTTCATGGTACAGTAGAACCCATTTGTTAGAATGTCGGTTTAAAAAGTATTCCGCTTAATATAATGAATTTTCAATGTACCAAACTGATGGAACTCTGATCCCGTATAATGAAATATCCAGCTTATTAGAATATTTTTTGTGGCAACAGGGCTATTCCCTTAAGCAGGGTCGAACGTATTTCTATATTCACTAAACTATCTCTTTTTAGTGAGATCACTTGCATAGGCGTGCTCAAAACATTATTAAAAGAGAATATTTATGAGGTATGAAATTAATGAACCGAAAAACTTTAAAACATTGCCCACTTTTGTGCTACGTATCAGATTAACTTTCGTTTCTATAAACTAATTGGAGCACTATGGTACACTCGATGACCCCCGGGCGGACGCCTACGAGCACTTGATAACGTTTTTAAAAACCAACTGTGCCGTAAGCAGACAACTTAAAAACATTTTACTGAGCTGTTCACTTTCATTCAAAAGCAATATAATTAAAATATTTTCCTTGCCTATGAAATAGAGTTACTGTCCGTCCGTGAAAACCGCGCCAGCACTCGCGAACCATTCCACTTAAAACAGGGGTGTTGGGTTGTGAGTGGGAACTTTCCAGAGTTTTCAATTGTAAACTTGCATTTGCTATGCTTTTGACACATTCAACTAAACTATGTATTTGAAATTAGCATCGTTCTACGTTGTTTGATACAGCTCAAAATGCTTCTCATTATTCTTCCCCTTATAGTTATTTTACCAATCACCCTATTTTGATAAGATCAGAGAAGACATGACGCATGCGTAAATACGCGGAAGGTTTTACCTAAGAAAATCAGACAGTATTTTCAACAAAACTTATGACGTAACATTGTTCGTGTGAATATATTCGACTCTTCTGCAAATATGAGCTGTTGTGCAGATGATTAATGGCATTCCAAACTCTCCAAACTTACTCAACCCACAGAAAAGACATTTTTATTAACAATAATTTCATCTATTTTCACCGCTACCAAGACATGAAAAGGCGAACACGAAATAATGACAAAAAAAGTTCTCCTTTTCAGCTGGTATTCGACAAAAGGTTCTAAATCAAGCGTTCGTGAGTACAGTGTGTAGTAGTGGAATTTGGGAGTGCGCATTACTTCTGCTCAATGGGTCCCATTCCATACTTCATTTACTTGACCTAAATGCTGCCAATATGCTGTCAGAAAAACGCGAATTGACAATTGAACAAAAGTGGCGTGCAATAAGTTACACAAAAATATTTCCTGGCAATTTAGAGCTAACTCCATACATGTTACGTCTACCTGGTAGATCCCAAACTAACGCACAGCTTTGATTATTTAAAAAAAAAGTGTCACTTTCATCAATAGGTTTTTCAATGCTTAATATACAATTCATAATTTAGTCATATATACTTCCTTAAAAAGCTTTCAAGGTAAAGCAACGACTCGTATTTTTTTGAAACCGTTAAAGCCTCTTTTACACTAATTTCAAAATTAAGAGATGTAAATAATTCTTGGTTTAAACTTTTGGCTAACTCAAGATAGTGTCTGCATTTAAGCAAACGTTATAAAGTCCAAGGGACTGGTTGTTATATATTTCAGTTTATACTCTTGAATCATTATTTCACAGATACCTAGCCTCTGAAGTAGGCTTATGAATGTAATTTTTAAATGATTTAAGCAGAATTTTTTCCTATCATAAAATTATTATCATTAAAGTATTTTGCTGACTGCATTATTGCATACGTTCGGTTTTACATATGTTCGGTACATTCAATCACTTTTCCTGAAATTTTCCAATCAAATTTCACGAAAAATTTCAATTATTGTCACATGTTTGTGAGGTGCACAAGATATTTTGATAATTGTAGAGTAGTGGAATCATCTAAAACTTTTGATGCATTGCAAGACCGGAAGTAGATTTTGTATAGATTATCATAAAAAAATAATTTAAATACGTAAGGTGGTAAACATGCTTCTATTATTCTCTCAAAATTTTTATGGAAATAGAATAGCATGACCAGCAAATGAAAAGTTCTTAGTTTTATTGAATAAACAAGGTTTCAAATGTTTTTTCTTAGATAAATTGCCAATAGTAACTCCTTTCAATAAAATATCAAGCAAGAAACCAGTAAAAATGCTGTGTTTCTCCACTAGTTAAACGCGATTATTTAATGGTCAAAAAAACGTCATCATTAACCTGAGACAGAGCTATAAAAGTTTTCCAAGTGTTTGTTTCGAACAGTTGCACGTATCAATAAAAACATTTTAATGTCACGAGCCAAATGCTAGATTTTTATTGATGTTTCGTTTTACCGAAAATGAAATGGTTCTAAAGCCCCCTCCCCCTCTATTTAACTATACACAGTGGAACTCCGATAACTCGATACTCTCAGTAAGTCGACATGTATTTTTTCAATGGTTGATCCAATATGATTTCCAATGGGGGCAAACCTCATCAACTTGATACACATTTACGGGGATCACTATGAGTCACATCCACTGGCTAATTTAATTCATATTTTAGTTTGTTACCGATATTCTTCTTCTAACTCGATGCTCTCAGTAAGTCGACATGTATTTTTCCAATGGTTGATCCAATGTGATTTTCAATGGGGGCAAGCCTCATTAACTTGATACACATTTACGGGGATCTCTATAAGTCGACATCCACTGGCTAATTTAGTTCATATTTTAGTTTGTTAACGATATTCTTCTTCTAACTCGATACTCTCAGTAAGTCGAAATGTATTTTTCCAATGGTTGATCCAATGTGATTTTCAATGGGGGCAAACCTCATCAACTTGATACACATTTACGGGGATCTCTGTAAGTCGACATCCACTGGCTAATTTAGTTCATATTTTAGTTTCCTACCGATATTCTTTCACAATTACCTTTTCTGAGAATTCTACTGTTTATGGGGGCAGTCAATTCATTGTTTTCCGCAAGTTAGCTCTTCGTGAGAACTCCCACTAGAGTACCCAGACGAGACAGTCGTCACATTTTGTGCTGTTGGTGCAATCCCAGGTCTAGGAAAAAATTGGAGTGAACAGTCCAGAAGAGAAAGAAGGCAGCACTAGCACGACACATGTTTTTCAAACAAGTGTAAACAAGCCTCTTTTTTCTCTCTTTCATAATTAGTTCTTATCTCTTTCAAAAATCATAAATTTGTTCCTAAAAATGTATTTAAAATTTTCCTATTTATTTTGAAACGTTTTTTTTAAACACTGCAAAAATTGATCTATTGTTTTTACAGTATAATACAGGCAGCCGAGGCTCCAATTAAAGTTGTAAAATGCACAGTAATAAACTGTAAAATTAGCAATTTTACAGTTTATTGCCGTAAAATTTAGCTGTATTTTTCTGTTAATACAACAGTAAAATACTGGCAGCAGAGGTTCCAGTTTAAAACTGTAAAATGCACGGCAATAAATTGTAAAATTAGCAATTTTACAGTTTAGTACTGTAAAATTAGCAATTTTGCAGTTTAGTACTGCAAAATTAGCTGTATTATACTGTAAGAATAACATTCCTTTTTTACAGTGTAAGGGAAGCGAATTTTTTAAAATAAACCTAAGCCTTCTCTGATTTACAACTCATTGCCATTGAATAACAAGCATTTAAAAAAACATTTATTTAAATGCAATTCTTAAAATTTAGAGCTTTAATCTCTGTTTAGCTCATCTTTTATATTCGGAGTGAAAGGAAAGGGAAAACGAAACAGATGATTTATGAAACTGCCAATCTACAATCTAAAATTAATGGAGCATGATCCTGATTTTAAAGTAATTTAAATGTTTTTACCATTTAAGACTTCAGTAAGATTATTATGTGTTATCTCTTCCATTTTGAGAACGGTTTATCGCTCAGGTCTAACCGCACAGCTATCAAGCATAGAAAATGTGATTAATCTTATGAAACTGTCACGAAACCTCTTTCATACCTTTAAAAACTTGAAAGCAAATTTGTCTTTTTTATCTTCTAAAAGTTTTGCATCACTTGTTAGCGAATGTTTTGTAAATGTCTTTCTTCTAAAAAGAGTTGTCTAAAGAAAAGCTTGTAAGAGACTAGCTAGCAATGGAGCTTAACGGATGATATAAAGGAGAAAAAAAAAACGTATTGAGATTTAGGAGTTGCCCAACATCTGGAAAATTGTTTTGTTTTGAAATTCCTCTGACAATCAGATTGAAATTGTTTGGGAGGAATGTTGGGCGTGTTGTTGTTTTCGTACCCATTGAAAATATTCGTAAATGAAACAATTTAAATTCATTTTAAGCTTTTGTTTTTGTTTTTGCAATATAGAACGTACTTATGCTAAATATGTGCTTTACTTTTGCTCAAACATTTTATAACGTATAAAGCGAATAGGGAAGTAATGTAATTTTTTCCAAACTTATTTTTAAGCAACGAGTTAACATATTCTTGTTATCAACATTCCCTTCACACCCAGTGTGTAAATTTTCAATTTCGGATCGGTAAAAAATCAATTGGTCTTGAAGCAAAATATCTGAAGCTGCAACTTTGGATGTAAGACTAATTTTCAAGTTTTTGTCTCTTGAAAAGAATAAGCTTTTTTTAAAACATGCATAATTGTTCGAAAAAACAATTGAGCTCTTTTTTTTAATGTATACTTGCCAAATAAACTATTTAGCTAACACATAATTGACCTTGTTTTAAGAATGTGTACTTATTCAAAGAATAATTGAGCATTTTTTAAGAATGTATGCTTGTGAAGAGAATAGCTGAGCTTTTTTGTTAGATGCATACTTGTAAAAATAAATTATTTAGCTTACACAGAATCGGAAAAGTTTATTAAAAAATAATAATGTACTTATTAAAAGCATGATTGAGCTTTTTCTTTAAAAATATATACTTGTAAAAGAATAATTGAATTTTTTTTTTTATGTATATTTGTGGAAAGAATCACTGAACTTTTTTAAGAATGAATGCTTGGGAAAAGTATTATAGAGCTTACACCAAAACAGATACCGTTCCTCTTCACAGATTAAAAAACTCACCTGGCTTACAAAAAACTTTCTACGCCTCAACTCATAACGAATGCTGTCAAAAAGTTGCAGCTTTTCACGCTCGCATAATTGCATGTTTTTCTTCCTGAAAGTAACTGAATCGCTCACGAGAATCTTCAAAAAATGGCGACTGCACCTAGTCACAGATATCTCTTTGCATTAGAAACTTTTCCGTCTAGACTAAGAAATGAGGCACGATCTTTATCATGCATTGCAGGGAAAAAAGTATTAACGGGATAAAACTTTTAATTTTTGCCAATTCTATCAGGAGTGTGCATAGTGCATGAAAGTATCAGTTTGTTATTCAAATGAACACTTTGTTTCTCTAAATAGTTTTGATACAATTAATTAGACCGTGTTTAGTCTACTTATTATGTTAGTCTGGGAGTCTGGGTGTGAGAAAGTATTTTACTTACAAACCGAAAATTTAATTTCTTAAATGTTACCTAATGCACCTTGAAAGCCAAGTTTACTTTTCTTTTTGGATTTAATATTTTATTTATTTGTTTAATGATTTTTTACATTATTTACTGTGTAGGGGAATGTAATAAAAATTGATGCACTGCTTTATAATGCAAAAAACTGTTGTTACGGTGTGTTTAGCACTGAAAGTCAAGTGCTTACTTACCAAATTTTACGAAATTAAAAAAAATAAGCTTGTTTAAAGAAGTGCTTTAAAATTGAAAATAATATTTTTTGAGTTCAAGTTTCACTTTTGTCTGAAGGCAATTTCTGAGCAAAATCGAGTTTTACGAAATATATTGCACGTCACGTATTTTTATTTATTTATTTATTTATTTTTAATTTATTTTTTTTATTTTATTTTATTTATTTATTTATTTATTTATTTATTTATTTATTTATTTATTTATTTATTATTTTTTTTGGAATTCATTGAGCAGCATTTTTTTTTTTTTTAATTTGCTGTACATTTACTTTGGTTTCCTCTTTAAACAAGTGTAATATGTGTATTTTAAAGCTTTATCACAACAAAATGATAAATATGTTTAATTCATATGTCATGTTTCAAACTGCAATTGTAATGATAAGTTTCGATTTTCAACTAAGTTTCATACATTATGTTCTGTTTGTTCTACTGTTATTCTGTATACCATATAATTAAAACATTATTCGAAGCATAATATTACTGCTATATACTGTTCATCAGACGTTTGCAAATGAGTATAATGTTAGAAATTAAAGAATTGATTCATTATTTAAATATTTTCTCATGCTACAATTTAAATAATAGTTTAAAAACTAAATGACATTTAGATAAACAAAATCTGGATTTTATAATAATTAGAAACATTGAAGCAAAAAAGTGTTTAATAATTTGAGAGTTATATTTGATTTTGAAATAATGAAACATTCTTATACAACTCAAATTGCTTCAGCATTTGGTTCCAATTACTGAAAAGGGGCCAAAAATCACTCTCAGGGAGTTAAGCGTAAGTTTCTTCATCAATTAAACCTACTTTTTAACTTAATTAAACCTACGTATAGCTGTAAAAATGATGCTTTCGGAAAAAATGTAAAATGATAATGATAACAGCACTGTAGAAAATGAAAGTTGTTTTTACAGTATAATACAGCTAATTTTATAGAAATAAACTGCAAAAATTGTCAATTTTAGTCATAAACTGTAAAATTGTTCTTTACAGCACTAAACTAAAATTTCTTATTTTACAGTAATAAACTGTAAAAATGCTAATTTTACAGTTTATTACAGTGTATTTTACAGTTTGAAACTAGAACCTCTGCTGCCAGTATTATACTGTTGTTTTTACAGTATAATACAGCTAAGTTTTATGGCAATAAACAGTAAAATTGCTAACTTTACAGTAAGAAACTGTAAAACCGTTAGTTTTACAGTTAATTGCTGTGCATTTTACAGTTTTAAATTGGAACCTCGGCTGCCAGTATCATTCTGTAAAAACAACAGTTCCTTTTTTGCAGTGAGTCATTGCATTTGAATATTTAAATTCTTTAAATACCTTTTTGTTACTTTCCGATTAATCTTGAAACTCTAAACACATAGTTAAGGTAAATGTTAGCAATAACAATTACTGACGTAGTTTATGAAGCTAAATTAACATTTTCTGTTTTAATGCTTATTACTATGCTTACAATAACAGTAATGATATCCGTAGTAGTAATAATAATAGTCATTATTATTATGCTCTCTTTTATTTCTATTTTTTATTTTGTTTTTATTTCCGATTAATATATTCTTTGCAAAATATAACTTTACAAAAGAGCATTTTCAACTAAGTAATTAACTATGTAATTTAAATTTTCAACATAGCTTAAAACTTTTTTAGACGTCATTAAAGTATATCATTCAAAAGTATATTACATCAACTTTTCTTATTCTCCCAATTTTCATGTTTTAAAATAGGTTAGCTATTTGAAAACAGCCTGAAAAACTTTCTTGAGAAGTAATTTAACCTACATTCCTACGGCTGCGTTTAATACTAAGATTAAACAACAACTCCGGCGATAAAAGAAGATATAATTAGTTCTCCGTGTTGTATAGTTGTAACAGATTACGAACTCCCAAAGTTTAGTTTGCACAAGGATTTTTTCAAATGATTATTTATTTATTTATTATTTTTTATTATTATAATTATTATAATTCAACTTCGCAGAGATGGCCTATGACTCCTCCTTTTTTCAGGATTGTCCATTTTTAGGAAGGGGTGATACGCAGATGAAAATTGAGGAATATGATTCACAATTGATGGGGGAATTTGAATGGGTAGAAATTCTACCTATTTTAAGGAATGGACTCGTTTTCTCATTTGATTGACACTGGCCATCTCGTCGTGGTTGAATTATATCATCTTTTCTTTTATTTTTTAAAATTATTATTGCTTAAAAGTTGTACTTAACAAGATAATAAATTTTTTTCTCTCCTTTATGCAACTTAATTTTTAGCATTATGATTACTACTGAACAATAGTTGAACTGTTTGAGTTATTTTAAGGTTGTTAAAAAATTTCATGGCTTTTAATATTTCAAAGTCGCTTTTCCCATAAATGAATCCCAAATGCGGTAAAATCCAAATATGTATAGGTTTATAAATGAGACTAAGGATAAATTGTACATTTTAAGCTGCGATTATTTATACAACTTATAATTTCATATTGAAAACAATGAAAGGATAAATGTCCCCACTTTCACTCATTGTGAGTAAAACTATTAATATCAATGTATCTAATTTTTACAATCTATATATTACATTTGTAAGAAAAGCAGTCGAAAACTTTGTACAATTGATGAAGTTAAAAATACAAGACAACGTGTCTACAAGTACAAATAAAAGGTTAAAATAGAGTTAGAAAACTCTAGCAGATATCTATTTCGGGGCTATTATGAATGAAGCCACATCATCAGTGCAAAAAGATGTATATATTACATTGTTTTACTGAAAACTTGCATATGGACATAGGTTAATTTTTCATACATTGAACCATCATATTTCAATTTATGGAATTTAGAGTTATTATTTTGTACATTGTAAAAATGTATCTGAGTTCGAATGTTACCTGAAGCATGACTTTAATCCATTAAGGCCTGACATATTTTTTCCAAAGATAGTTTGTATACTGGTTACAAACAGTGCTTAATGACCAGGAAAAATAATTAAAAAAATATCATGTAAAAATAACTTTTTTATTAAGGAAAGAAAAATCGTCCTTTAAAAGTTACGATAGGGGTACGTACTTTTTTTACTAAAAATGTTTTCTGCCTACGATATAATATTTAAAAAAACATTTATCAGAAGAAATAATATTAGCAATTAACATAAACTGGGAATATAGAGAAAATAACAACGTGCTTATTTGTGCCTTCTTTACGTTGTAATTTTCTCTTCATCAATAGCACCAAGGTATTTGTGGGTGAATATCAGGAAAAGTGCTAATTTAAGTCACAAATGAATTTCTCAAGCACTTCCAAATAAAAACCAAAAATTTTTCGTTTTCCAAAGTTCAAAAAAATCCTGTAGATTATAAAACATCGCACCAGAAACAAATACAAAACGAAATAACGTGTTTTATGTTCATCTATGACGATTAGCTCTTGTGTTTTAGATAAAATGAATTTAGATCGATAAAAAAAAGCAATTTCTGCTTGTCACAAGTTTTCATAACATGACGAGTGAGCCAACTTTCGGAATGATGAAACCTAGACAAAACATTTTTTAGCGCCAAAAAATTACGCTGGGTGAAGCTCTAATATGTGATGTTTCAGTTCCGATAGAAAATTTTCATTTCGGCTGCATTAAATTACAGGTAAGATTTTTTCAATCTTGACTTTTCTGTTTCTACCAAATGAAGTGTCATGTCGGCAGCGGAAATTAAGACACAAAATAAAGTAATTTTTCAATTTATTTTTGCATAATGGAAAAGAAACCTATTATCATGGGCATAATACGATGTTTTTATTTTCGAATCTTTAATTAGGGCTGTTCAGCTATCATATTGCGGGAAATTTGTCATGTCGGCAGCGGTCATGTCGGCAGCGCGGAAGTAGAAGGTATTTGTTACGAAACTGATGCATGCGTTACCAATGTTTTTTCGCAATTTTTTCTTCGTGTTATGAGTTTGTTGAGTTTTAAAATACACAGATAGATTCAAGTGCATCGTTTTTCCTGCCAAATTTTCCCATTTTAGCAGTTTATTCACTGTTTTTTAAATGCTTCAAAAACATGAATTTTTACGCAAATTTTGAGTTTTCGAACAAAATTATTGCCTTTTTCACACTCTTTTCTTTTACATCAATATTCAGACCTTCGTTCGTAACTACTGCACCCCAAAAAAAAAAAAAAAATTTGTTTTAAAATGGAAAACTTACGAACATTTTAGTGAAAATCACCGTCCCCCGCCAAACTCTGACTGTCCTGAATTAATTTCGTTTTCTAAGATTGTGTTAAGAATTTTATTTTAATTTGATTTTTTAACTATTAACCTATTTATCTGTTTGAAACAAACTTTGTCGCACTTATTTAGACTTTAACTAACTTTTAATTAGTATCTAATTTTATTAAAAAACAAAAAAGCGTTCAGACTCTGAAAATATTATTATATTCTAAGCAATAATTATTTTATTTTTGATCATAAAAGGTAGTGCAAGTGATTACTTTTATACACTAAGTGTAAAATCTGTAATATTTGTCAGTTCGGTAGCATTATCATCATGTCGGTAACGCTCAAAGACAACCCCCCTAAAAGGGGGGTAAATGTTCCCCTTGACCATGCCCCTAATTTTTAAAAAATATTGTTCCTTATGTGTCTTTGAAATACCCTATTAATTTAATTTTCTGAGTATCTTCAAAAATTGAAAATTTCCATGGTCAAATTGGCACTTTTCCTGATATTCACCCTTGTAAACTTTATAAACTGGGAAGCTGGGAATAACTTTGAAAATTTAGCTTTTTTTCTTGAGATTGTGAACGATGTATTTTTTGATAAAGATCATATTAAAACTACTACAGAACACACTTTACAATGGTTATGTGCTGCAATCTGTTATTAACGAATTGAAACAATACCAAGGTAACTAATTGAACACTATCATTTGGCTGAAATGTTTATTTTGGGGAAATTCAGAACTTTTTTCGGACCGTCCCTCTAAAGGGATGCTTTTCAACAAAAGCTGTGGTCAGTGTATCGCACACAACGGGGGTGTCTAGGAAGTCCGACCTTACCCCCCTATCTCCCTTGATTTTTTTTTTTTTTTTTCGATTGTCTACAATCCTATTTATGTTGTAGTCGTCTCTGCACTGGTAAATCCACGTGACAATTAAGTCAAAAATTCGTGTATTGATTGTATTTTATGATTTTACATGACGATGTAATGCGGTTAGATTTTTAATTTCTGCTAAAAATGAGTGATCAAAATGAAAAAGAAAACAATTTGTCTTTTGTGCAAAACATAAATGAAGATGAATAAAACATTCTGAACGTGATCAAAAATTCTCGGTCTTATGCAAATGATCGGATTTTTTTTCTTTAATGAAAAAAAAGTAAATACATAAAGTATTGCGTTTTCTGGTAATTTAATCAGGCCTCTCGTCATATCAAGCTCATTAGGAAAAAAGAAAGTGAGTTATGTATCTCCCGTATACCTGAAAGTCTGAAAGCATGCTACAACCGTTGTCATTAAACCTTACAAAAATGATAATATGTCAGTATATGATTAACTCCCAAAATGTTATTTTATGGCATTTGTTTGGCAAACAGTTGCTAAAAGCTGTTTATTAACTTATAATACTTGAACATAGATTATTTCCTTTTTGCGCTGTTTTGTAAGAGAGAGAGAGAGAGAGAAAATAGGTATATCAATTGTTTTTTTGCACATTAAGTTATTTTATTTTATTAATTTATTTTTTTGAAAAATGTGAAACTTTTTTTCCACGTTGGTGTTTAAAAAGATAAAACTCATTGTTTTCAATTTTTTTTGGAACTTACAGGAAAGGCGCGAACAATCCAAATTAGAAATGTAGCACGATGTTGCTGCACTTTGAATTTTCCAATTTAAGAATGAATCCTCTCCTCCCCCCCCCCTCTCCAGCGCAGTGACTTGTAGTGAATTCAACAATTGTCTGTAAATAAAAATAAATGAGAAGAAAAAGAAAATTAATGACCTCATACGAAAGCTCAAAGAGAAAGTGGTATAACTGCTGCAAGCTGTAGATCATTTCATGACTTTTTGGAGTATACATTTGTAAGAGTCAAAGCATAATCTAGAAAACAAATCTATAAGGCAATACACAGCAAGAAGCGAAGATTTTTTTTTTTGTTGGCGTAGTAAAGCTACACAAATATTTGTCGATGTAGTAAAATAAACATGAAAAATTTCCAAATTCGACGTTCAGTAGAAAACAACAACTTACATTAGTGCAGGATCATTGTTACAAATGTGTGGATGCTCCTAAAAAATAAATCCACAATAAGCAATGGACCACAATACGTTAGGGTTCACAACATGTGTATTAATTTATAGGTAAGAGCGTATATCTGCTGATCCATTTTGAAATAATTAAAAATCCTTTTCAGTTAGGACATTCTATTCGGTACCTTCGTAGCATAGAACTATCAATGCTAATTTATGCGTAAATAAGCCGTTATTTTCATTTTCGTTCGCCAACGAAACTAAAAGGTTTCTCTCATCAACATGGTTCAAAAAAAATGAAATATGGGTACACTTTCGCCATTTTGTCTGTCGGGATAATTCTGCATTTCGTTGCAGAGACCTTTCTCTGACATACGGTCGACGCCTGGCATTGAATTGCAAATTGGATGAGCCCACATCCGCCTTCGAACGGGGAAAGCAAGCCCGCATTATAAGAAGTGACTCATCTCTAGTTAAGCAAGACATTTATTTCTTTTTTAGTTATCAAAGTACCATCCGATGATCTTTCCAGATTGCGACCATCCGTTATAACATTTATTTAGAATTCACGAAACGGAAATTTTCTGGCCATAATATGAATAAATTTTTAATCTTAAGTTCGAAAATTACTACCCAGCAAAATTTTAACTGTAATCATAACTGTTCTTTTGATTTTTAGTTTCGAAAATAATTTAATAACGTTCTTTTTCCTTGATTGTTCCACTTTTTCATGATCTCACTCAAACTTACTTTGAAATATCAGAAGACATTAAACATATTTGCATCCATTTTTAAAAGCCTGAACGTAAAAGGTATATATAAAAATATTTTGAATCAAAAAAAGGTTACTTCTTTTCTTTTTTAGTGTTATTTTTATTTATTTGTTTATTTTTAAATAATAGATTTCGAGACAGCCAATTTTTCACCAGTTCATCATTTGCTTAACTTTCAAAGAATTAATTTTAGGGCAATTCCACGAAAAGTGGTCCTAACACACCAAAATTTTTTCCCCCCATAATACAAAAACAAACTTTATTTTTTGACAAAAAAATATCTACTCTTTTCGATTCCAGCATCAATTTTAAGATAAATTTTTTTTTCTCATATTTTAGCCTTGTTTAATAACATTGAGACAAATTTAAAAAAAAAATGCATTATTAGTGAAAAAATGTCAGAGAATTTTTTTCATCTAATAATCAATTTTTTTGGAAAAACTATCAAATATCATGAACGTAGATCCTTTAGTATGATTATATCTCATATTTTTTGTAATAAAGTGTTTCATAAGTTTTTAACCCCTCAAAATATGCAGGTTACTTTTTTTTTGGTCACACACGTAAGGCAAAAGATAGAAAAGTTTCCCCCCAAGGTCTAATTAGGGGACTAAAAGAAAACTATCTCATATCATAAATTAACTTGATACATAACACCTGTAACCTGACGTACATCTTCATCCATTCGGCAGAAACGTTTTAACGAGGCTCTTTAAAAGCTGTCACACACGTAAGACTTTTGAATGGTTTACCTTAACCCTTCACTGCACGGTGTGGCAGATCTGGAACAAACCAAATAAATCCTCATATATTCCAATGACTTTTTAAATGCAGTTAAACTGAGTTTTACGCCTCTTCTGGAACATTGCTATAACAGTTTAGTGTGATGTTTATGTACTAGTTAGTTGCACTAGTCTAGGTATTACAGTTCTTTCTTTTGAAAAAAAGAGTGTCTGCATTTCCGTTAGAAGTGTGTTTAGTCATTATTTCCTTTGTTCTAAAAATGTTTTGATACACATAGTGGCAAATTTGTTTGTACCACTTATGGCACAAAACACATTGTAGATTATTACACTTATCGGTATACAAAGCATATGCTATGTGCTTTGTGCCATATGTAGAACAAACAATTAAAACATCATTTTTGGTGCACCTTTTGAAGATAAATTTTTTTCTTCATTTTTCCTGAACTCAGAGTTGTTAAAAGGTAACATATGACTTTTTTCATGAAAATATAAAAATCGTGCAGTGAAGGGTTAAGAGTCAGGTCTTTGTTTGAGAAACTTTCCCAGGAACCGATTTTTTTAATTTAATTTTTTTTTTGTTAATCTCCTCTGATTACATGTAACATGTTATATAAATAAATTATAAAATAACCTATATACAGGGTGTCCACTCCAATCGTGGACCAATAGCTAATTTCTAAACCGTTAGAGATACGCATATAGTTTATTTAGGAAAAAATCTCCAAATTACGAAAGGAATTTTGGGTCTATTCAATGTTTTTCAAAAAATCAAATTTTGAAAGAGTTACGAAATTTAAATTTTTATACAGCCCCCCAATCCTATCAATCATATTTAGTAAAACATTCTTGACACTGTAACGTTTAAAACTAAAAAAAAATCACTCCTCTACCACAAAAATTGACCGAGTTATGACGTTTTGAAAAATCAAGATTTTGCATTATTTCATGACGTCATTGAGAGATCACTTAACGGACCGTATGCGAAATCCTTCAAAATCTTGATTTTTCAAAACGTCATAACTCGGTCAATTTTTGTGGTAGAAGAGTGATTTTTTTTTTAGTTTTAAACGTTACAGTGTCAAGAATGTTTTACTAAATATGATTGATAGGACTGGGGGGCTGTATAAAAATTTAGATTTCGTAACTCTTTCAAAATTTGATTTTTTGAAAAACATTGAATAGACCTAAAATTCCTTTCGTAATTTGGAGATTTTTTTCTAAATAAACTCTATGCTTATCTCTAACGGTTTAGAAATTAGCTATTGGTCCACGATTGGAGTGGACACCCTGTATAATTCGTATACAAATGAGAATTAATTTCGTCTTCATTCTTTATTTTGTGAACACATCTTTGCAATTTAATTATTTACTAGCGGCAATGTCCAACAAAATCAGATTTTTCGTTTAGGGCAAAAAATCAAATATTAAACAAGTGGTTCCGTCCGGAACTGAACGAGCCTACTTTCCCGTTTGCCAATTTCAAATTTCAAATTCGGTAAAATATTCATCCTAAAGATAATGGGTACGTGGGGGCGGGGGGGGGGGCAATTCGAAAAGTCAAACATGAGAATTAATTGTCCTCGCCGAGATCTTTCTAACAAAAAAGTTTGTTCAAATCAGACTGTTTAACTCAAAAGTAATTAGCGGGGGACCAGTTGTTTGAGCGGTTCAAAGTTGAACAAAAAAGGGCTCAAACCAAAATATTAAATGTGAGAATTATTTATCCTCGCCGAGATTATTAGAACAAAAGAAAAAAAAATGTTCAAATCGGATTGTTTACTCAAAAGTTGTTAACGGGGGACAGGTTGTTTGAACGGTTCAAAGTTGAACGAAAAATTGTTCAAATCTGAAAGTCAAATATGAGAATGAGGTCTCCTCGCCGAGATCTTTCGAACAAAAAAAAGTTTGTTCAAATCGGACTGCTCACTCAAAAAATATTAGAAGAGGGGGGGGAGGGGGTAGAGACAGACAGACACATATATAATGCTGATAGCTATATATTATCAGTTGTGGAAGTTGAATTGACTTTAAAATGAAGACATGCTGCACGCGGTCACACACGTAAGGCTCTAGTGTCACACACGTAAGGAATATTAAAAAATATTTATTGCTACTTTACGAAGTTTAGAAAAAAAAGAATATGTGGAATACTTACTTAGTACACTTAGACATATGCACAAAAATCACCGTTCATTTATCTTTTAAAACTTCACAGGAAATTACACAATAATATCATGTATAGCTTATTTTCAGATTTTCCGAGTCACACACGTAAGTCTGTATTTAAAATTTTATAAAAAAATTCAAAAGTGTCCTATGAAAAAAATAACGCCGCATTACAACTTTTGCATATATCTTCTGTTACTCCAATAGCAACCACTAAGAAATATATAAAAAATATCGTCCTGGTTTTTATTGTTATTTGCAAAGAAATGGCGTCAAAAAGTCACACACGTAAGGCTGGAATGGCCCTTTATTTTATTTAGTTACAGCGTTCTGCTACTTAACAGATGTATTTGTATTGCTGTGGTAAACTTAACATGGTAGCATCGTAACGCTGTAGAGTGAAAGGTGAAAAAATACATTTCCTTTCTTTCTCTTAACTTAAATACTTTTGCGGTTTGTAAATGGAATGCAGAATCTAAACGGAAAATAATAACATTTAAATAGAACAAACTTTTTTTTTCACTCAGAGAGCTAATTCACTTTTGTGCATGATTTAGGCCCTGTCCACCAAATGGGGGGGGGGGGGGGTCATGAAACAGCCTGCGCCATTCAAAATTTTAGTGATACGTGCTTTCAGGGGTAATAGTCTCTGTTTGAAAGGGGAGGCTTCATAGGGTTTGAGGGTGCCATTGCTCTGATGAGAGATGGGCACCCCTGATTAAAAGGTGTCAAAGTTGCATTACCCACAAAGCTCAGAGCTTTTTAGGTAAACTATAGGCAGAGCGCGAAATTCGAATAAATAAATAAACAAAAAAAACAAATAAATAAAACATTCCTATATTTCTGATATCTTGATCTCACTGACACACTTACCGACTGCGGGCGTTGTCCTATTGCGACAGCCTTTTCCAGCTCTAAGTAATCCCTATTCAAAGTGAACCATTAGTTGCGTACCCACGAATCGCAAGAAAAACATAAATAAAATTAGCATACTAAATGCAAGCTGAGAGCTTATAAATAAACAAGAGGTGAACCCATTTGCCTCTAGTGAACTGTTATAGCAAGGCCAGATAAATTGAAATTGTAAACAAAAACAAAACACACTTGCGTTCGACCAGCAAAGCAAAATTTTGACACCACTACTACTCGTATTAACATTTATTGTTATTATTAGAATTATTATATTTTGAATAACATACAAGACACAACATGACAGAAGAATATACTTTCAACATAGAGTAAAAAATAAGCAAATGATGTATGGGATCAGGTTGTCGAGATTTTGATTACCGTATGCTCTGCAATGTAAAAAATAAAGGTTGTTTTTACAGTATAATACAGTTAATTTTATAGTAATAAACTATAAAAATTGCTAATTTTACAGTAATAAACTATAAATTTTCTACTTTTACACTACTAAACTGCAAAATTGCTAATTTTACAGTTTATTACGGTGCATTTTACAGTTTTAAACTGGAACCTCTGCTGCCAGTATTGTTGTTTTTATAGTATAAAACAGCTAAATGTTACGGCAATAAACTGTAAAATTTCCGACTTCACTGTACGAAACTGTAAAATTGCTAGTTTTACAGTTTATTACCTTGAAATTTAATGGTTTTAAATTGAAACCTCGGCTCCCAATATTATACTATAAAAACAACAGTTCATTTTTTGCAGTGTAACCAAATAACCTTCCACAAGTTCGTTCGGTGCATTTTAATGTGAATTTCTGCTTAATTTTTTCACACAATAGGTTAATGTAGAGATAAAAAAAAACATTGTCTCTTAGAAACAACCTGCGTAGAAGTAATAAACTTGTTCGTATTCATAAGATGTAAAATGTTTTATCCGTAGGAAAAAATCCGACCATATTAACCTGAAAATAAAATTTATTCAAGTCTCAAACATTTAGATTACCAGACATTTTTACGCGAAACTGCAAAATACATAATTATTTCGTTTTAACTGTTTCTCTTCTTTTGTACTGTCTTTAATGAATACTTCGATTTGGATATAAATACACTTGCAACGGATTTCTATACTTCTAATTTTTTTTAATGATCATAACTTTTTTTTTTTTCGCGTTCATTTGCAAATCGTAAGCGAAATTTATCTATCGGTATAAAAGCAACAATTGTGAGCGCAAATTGCTCATACATGTATCCTACTCATATGAAAATTAATGAATTTCCCTTCAGAACACATGGATTTAGTTGCGTTTGTTTTTTCAGCATTTCTCAATGTAAACAACAGCCATAAAAGTCAGAAAAACTCACAACTAAACGAAAACAAATACAGGAAGTATTGCTACGATTTCAGAGCTTTCTATCGAGCAACTTGCTAATTAATGGTATCATACGCGAGTACCATTCATCAAACCATTAAGATAAGAATCTGTTCGTACTTTTACAACTTCTGAGCTTGCGACGCAAATTGTTTAGTTGTAAGACTGCCTGGAATGTGGCTTTTAAATTCCAGCGGGCAAATTTACATGTCTTTGATCTGGAAAGCATGGAGCAGTCGCTGAAGCCGAAACTCGTTGCGAAACCTGTTCTAGGCTGAGGACATAGATAGATGTTGTTATTTAATGCGCTTTTTGTGCGGAGGAAAATGAGTTTACCGTATCCACTCTTCCATTCACCTTAAAAATAGAGTACAGTAAGTTTGGGGATGGTTAATCTGCTGCAGTCATAATGTAAATTTTAATTTGTGTAATTACGCAAAGAATTAATGTGCCCAATTACCACGTCTTTCGTCCTCAGTTTATTGTGTCAAAACTGGACAAACAGATGATGCGGGTGGTTTTCGTAATGAGTATAATTCAGCGCAACAGGATGTTTTACCTAAGATATACTTTTGAGACATTAATTTCTCAGGCACAATATGAAGGAATTAAAAAAAAATATTATACAGTCGAACCTCGTTAAAAGAACTCCAAGAGACCTTTGTAAAATTAGTTCATCTTAACCGTAGTTCGCCTTATCTAAAGAAAATTACATCACAAATCATAAGGCGGGAATCGGAAATGTAATTAAATGTTAGGGAGCAGTTCAAAATAGAAAAAAATTGACTCAAATTTACTCTGAATATGACTGTATTTGTGCTGTTCTAGGGTTCACTTTAACTTGTTTATTCAAAAAAAAAAGAAAAGAAAGAAAGAAGAAAAAAACTTCCTGATTAATTTACCAATTTAGCATGTTTTTACGTATATACTTAATTGAGATAAACTATTTCTACTCAGGCATTAAAGACAGATTTTATACATAAAGAGCGATTCCGTGTGAGCAAAAAAGTGCTAGCCAGCAAGTATCTGCTAATATTTGTAGAATGTTAGCTCAATAAACAAGCAGTCCAGGTATTTTTTACGGATGAAGAAATTCTCAAACAGCAATAAAAATCCAAAAAATGTCAACTTGAACTCAAAATTAAAAAATAAAGAAAAAGAATGAAATTTGGTCTTCATGCTTCGCTGGTTATATCAAACAAAAGAGGGAAAAATCAAATCCGAAACTCACAATAGAATTTATTTCCGTTTTAGCTTCTTCGAGTCAGGCGATGAAACGTGTTCCATGGCAGATTAGATGCGTCAATGTATTCTTCACCTTGACCCACTTAATAAAGAAATCCTGAAGAGTCTGGTAGCATTATAAATTTTACCTTTGATGCATGAATTTGAATGTTTGAAAATATATTCAGTTTTAGGCAAATTATAACTTTAACCAGTGTAAAATTTATTTCAAATTCAATTTTGCGGATTGTATAGCAGTACAGAGAAACCTTTATTCCATTTCTAGAGCAAACTATAGCAATGTATTATGAAAGGTAAACAGTTGTTATATAGAGTTATGTTTATGGTACCGTAATAGGAGTTGTTCTGTGTACCCATATCTTTCGTACGAAAAAAAAAATCGATAAAACTATTGCTTTAAGATTCTCAAATCAAAGAATCCAAGACAAGGAATTTCCAATTTCATTCTGCTCTCAGTAATTAGTATTTCGTTCTTTATCGTGTTAATTGCGAGAGAAAAAAATAAAAGGTATCCCATTTTCGATGTTTTTAAGCTTTTAAGATAATTACTTATATTAATGTTATGATCAAGTAGTTATTAAAAACCAAGAAAGATCATTGTAAAAAGCTAACAGAAAGCAATTCTATCAAATCATAGATCTGACACTTTTATAAAAACGCATTTGAACTAAAGTCTTGCTAATGAAACTCAACATCGTCTCCAGTTACTAAAACGATAACACCATTCACATGTCTGAATTATTTTATTTACATTTATCTTGTAACAGTAAATTGGATTGAAAGAAATACATTCCTGAGCAAATAAGAATGGAATAGAAAAACGGGCCACTTTTATCCTCAGTTTAAAACATGTTATCGATAGGGGACAGATTTAGGAGGAAGTATAGAAGTTATAATTTTCATATTATTTAATCAATTGTCAGTTTTACTTCATTATCTCGAAGTCAGTCGATATCACCTAAGGGAACTCATTAGTAATATAGAAAGTAAGGATAACACAATAATGAGTTATGGTATTAAAAAGGTACTTTAAAGAAAAATTCAAATGTAATTAGTTGAAACTAAAGAGCATGTTGGGTAGAGTAACATTTTGAGCAATTCATAGACAATACTTTGAAGGTAGCTGGCTAAAATGTCATTTCAAGGAGTCAACTTAAATTTTTCCATTTTTTTTACTTTTCTATTTATTCTTGTTTTTTTTTTTTTTTAATTTTCGACTTGAAACCAAAATTTCATTTTATCAAAGTTACCCTAAACTAGTCAACATAATGGCAGTTTATCACGTGCTCTAAAGCACATTTAAACTGACTAAAAATTGTTCTAAAATTAGACAGCTTTAAAATTGAAAAAACGGGAAAATATGCATTGAAATTAATACAAATTTACTGACAAAATGTCACTTTCTTTCATATTCAATACATTTTGAAACCGAGCAAGAAAAAAAAATCATCATCACTAATGTCAATCCACATCGTTCATTAAAAAGAAAAATTAAATAAAATGACGAAAATCCCTCTAAACTTCAAAAAATTCCCTCCCCACAATAACACATTAGAGTCGAGGAAGATGATGAATTTTTGCTTTCTACCATCAGAGTCGCTAGCTATTTTACTCGCTGAACTTGCCTAATCTAACGTTTCAGTTGACCTGTCGGCCATATTTCTTTCTCCGCCGTGGAAAAAACAACGCATGAGGAAGTCGTCTGAGCTGCAGAAATTAAGAATCTCGTGAACTGTGGAAAATGCTTCGGAAGTTATTGTTTTTGAGCTGCGTGTTAGGCCCGTTAAAAGTAGAGGAATAATCATTGCGAAAGAGCAGTACATAAAAAAAACTTTCTCTTGCTAGAGAATATTTATTCGGCTCAGAACTTTGAATATTAAATGGCAGAACTAGAATAATTAACGTACATAAGTAATTATATAAAAAGAAAATAATAGCTCATGAAGAGTAACTGTGTATAAATTGGAGTAACAAAAATAGATAGAACAACATATAAGAAACATTAGAAAAAACTTTTAAAACTACGTGAAATGCAAAACGAACATGCAAAACATCAACAGGATGGTAATGTGCTGCTTAATCTTCAGAGGGCAGGAGCAGCAGATAAATTTTTTTTAGATTTAGCTTTGCAGGTTTCATGAGTGTATGTTTGAAATATGTCAGCAGTGATTAATAAACTTAATTAGCTTTTGCTTTTTGAAATTTTGAAAGTAAAATTTATGCCACAAATTTTACAATAAAACGTAGTTTTAAAAGTATTTTCTAATGTTTCTTATTGTTATTCTATCTATTTTTGTTATTCCAATTTATACACAGTTACTCTTCATGAGTTATTATTTTCTTTTTATATTCATATAATGCAATTGATATTTAGCTGCAATAAAAGCGTTAGTTAATTTGCAGAACTTCAACTGTTAATCTTACATATACATAAGTAATTATATATATATATATATTGGGGTTCACGCTACCTTTGATTACTGAAAACTCGAATTATCTAAAAAAAATTCTAACGGTAGAAATTGACTTTTTGGGTGACATAAAGACGTAAAACGATGTTAATTTTGAGTCGCTTTTCATAGGAAGTTGTTATTTCCAAAGCATAGCTTAATATTCTTTAATGGTCAAAGAATAGTTCGCTGGCGTTTTGACACCGACTTTCCAAGGTTTTTTTTATTACTTTACTTACTTTGCTGTATATCCAAAATGAAGTTTTATAATGGCGAAAGATTCTGTATTTCAAGATTTTAATACAAATCACACTCTTAGCTATTTATTATATACCTTAAAGTACAAACAAAGGACCTCGAATAACAGGAATTTCGGTCTTTTGAGATTCGGATTTTCGAGACTCTACTGTCTTCACATCTCAAAGAGTGCCTAATACGAGGGATATCCCTCTAAGAGGTGCTAACCAAGACAAATTTATATAATTTTGTGTCTTTAATTGTGCAAAATTATTATTTGAATAGTATTTTTCTTCAAAATTCAAACTATATCATATCTGGTTTACACAGTATATTTCATTTTTAATGTTATGTTTGACATTTGTTTTTGAGTGCCTTTTTTTCCTTATATTTATAACTATACTAGACAGAACTTTAAGTTGACACTAAACGTCACTACGCGCGGTGCCAATAAGAGCTCACAAGCAGTTAAGGATCTACTCAAATTCGCCAAGTAGGCTGTGACGTTTTATCTAGCTCGTTTTTCATAGGCTGACGTCACGACGCCAGTGTCAAGAAACCTTGCAGTGTAATATAGTAGCAACCGGTAAGATGTGCTATTTGGTTTATGTCCTTTGTTTATTTTTTTAACCCAAAATAGCCGTTTTCGACGATTGCTTGAAAAAATATTACCGCCGACTTAAAAACTATTTTCCTGTATCCCTATAATTGTTAGAAAAAAATATTTTGGGAATGAACATTTTTGAGCAGCAGATGCCATGGTTGACTGATTTTAGTTTAGATTAACTAACATAGGTTTAATTTAAATGCAGGAAAATAATTATTACTCCTTTTTAAAATGCATAATATACATTACATTTGCATTACTTTATTTTTTGGGAGCAGCGTTTTCCCGTGCTGCTTCACCCCCCCCCCCCCCTTTCCCTCCTATACCACGTCTATTACACATTTATTTATCCATTTATGCCTACCTCTCTGTGTCCGTATTTATCTTTATCATTTTTTTATTCATCTACTAGAAGAATTAAATAAAACTAGACTTACTACAACCTCTAGTTCACTATAGAAATATTGAAGCAATAACACTTTTAATGCCAGTTCGAATTGGATTAACTGAGAATAATAATTTTAGATTGATCTCCCTTCATTAAAAAAGCCGATCGCATCTTTAATTCATGCAATGAAGCAAGTATTTTCCCCTTTTCTCTCAGTGAGGAAAAAAATCCGACTGTATTTTAAACTTGTTTCTCGTCTGATGTATCACAGGTAGCTACTGAATTAATACTCAACTTCAAGGAAATAGTTTATATTCAATACAGGTGTTGCTTTGCGTGTCCCTTTTCGAAGTCTTATTTATTTTTATATTCAAAGACATATCAATCTTTAGGTCAGGAATAAATCTAATTATTAATATTCTTTTTTCAAAAATGCTGTTCAGTTAGTTAATTCAGTGATTGAAGAAGTAGAGTAAGTTTTTTACTCGTTTTTAAATTTCAATTAAATGCATAATTTATCCCCTTTAAGCCCTTTAAATAAGCAAATTAAACAAAGTAATCTTAAAATTGAAGGGCTTAGGAGATGAAGAGGTTAAGTAACAAAACAGAAATTGCGTGTAAATAAAGTTCAAAGTTTTATTGTTGTAAAATGTTGCAGCTTTTTTGTTTTTTGGTTCTGTCATTAGTGTGCGTATAAAATTGGTCTATTGACATCTACTGTTTGATGTACCAAGTTTTATTTGAATACATGTATCCATTTCTTACCATTGCAGAGAGTGCTCATTTTTTGAAATGTAACTCAGCCCCTTCATCTTCCAAGCAATTCAATTGCTTCATAGATTTTTACCTACAGCGAATGAAACTGCCATTCCTTCTCCTCGGTTAGTGGAGAAAACCAATTTTTTTTATTAAGCTGAAAATCTGTTTTTGGAAGGCGTGCTGCAAAAATGCAACGATATATTCATTAGGAGCAAAAGAAAATTAAAGCAACGTTATAGGGCACAAACTTGCAAATAATTGCAGACACGTGTTTCGATTGCAAGGTAAACTGTAAAAATGAATGTTTTTTTACAGTATAATACAGCTAATTTTATAGTAATAAACTAAAAATTGCTAATTTTACAGTAATAAACTGTAAAATTTCTAATTTTACAGTACTAAACTGTAAAATTGCTAATTTTACAGTAATAAACTAAAATTGCTAATTTTAGTTTATTACCATGCATTTTACAGTTTTAAACTGGAACCTCTGCTGCCAGTATTATACTGTTGCTTTTACAGTATAATACAGCTAAATTTTACGGTAATAAACAGTAAAATTTCTAACTTTACAGTAAGAAACGAAAATTGTTAGTTTTACAGTTTTAAATTGGAACCTCGGTTGCCAGTATTATACTGTAAAAATGACAGTTCCTTTTTCGCAGTGTAGGAGACGTGTGCAATTGGCTTTTGTCGGATGTCTCTTCATCCGTAAGCTCACATCTCTTGCACAGATTGATTTGTTAATTTGTGAACATTTACGCAGTTTTAATCTTATTTAATATTCCAACTCAAAGGTTATTCTTTATTTCTTATTACAGTAAGTTCTCACTTAGTTCGATAAATTTTGGATGCGTTATTCCAGTAGTTTAACCAAAACTCATTTAAAAAATTGCCTGATAAGTAATTTTTTAAAAATTTCACAAGTTTATTTATTTTGATTTTAGACAAGACATTTTATGAAGTATTTACTAATCACTAGTTTCATAAATCAAAACTAACGAAAACTAAGGATCAATACTTGATGACCCTTTTTGTCGAAAATTCTATGAATAAAATGACAATATTTTACCTTATTATCTGCTATTAACACAACTGAAATATTTTATTAAGTAACTAATTTTTCATGTTTTAAAGTGATTTTGTTGACACTGAGTGAAAATTGAATCTTTCGATATTTCTACTTTTCCAGTCTTTCCTACCATTTTAATCTACTCTTCTTTAGGAAAGAATTAAGAATTCTCCATTCCTATTTTTGTTTTCTTGCTAGTATTTCCTCACTATCGACATTTGTGTTTTTTCCTGTAAACGTAATTAGTCACCTTTTCTCATTATACACTAAGTGAACTCATTTTCCTAGATTTTTTTTTTTTACACGTGATCATTTTGCCCTTTAATGTTTTTCTATAATAACTTTTACTTCAAGAGGATGTACCACCTCAGGATTCAAAGTTGTTGTGGTAGATTCTTGTGGCTCCTAGAATCTAGAAATAAATATCTAGACCAAATATATGAAGAAAGATATTAATTTTTGAAATAGTGATTGCTGAGTTATTTTTTAAAAAATCAAAAGAAAAAAAATTTTTTTAAAGAATCATTGAAACTGAACTAATTTGTAGGAACATTTTACTTTATCTGTAACAAAACGAAATAAAGTGAAAACAACTCTGTATTTTCTCTTCGCTGCTTTCATCACATGTAATAAACTCTTTCGATGGAATTAACTTTAACTTCCGCCTTTTTTATGAAATATGTAAGATTTATAGAAGGCTACTAATTGTGTACCTCAATAACTGATGCTTATAAAAGGTTTTCTGTCTGATGTGGTATGAAACTATGTTGTAATTTAAAGCTGTTGAGCAAAGAAAATAAGAAATGTGAATGCAAATTTTGGTCTTAAAAAATCCATTTTAATTTAGTTTATGTTGAGTTACGTTGAGAACTGATCCATTTTATCCCAGGCACCATTTTTTTTCTTCTCTTTCAAATTTAATACATTAATAAAATCGCAAATTTCTTGAAAATTTCCAGTATTTCAAATCAAGCAAAACGTAGCTCATACATTTTATTTGCACTCAAAAACGAAGTCACAAATACTCATGAGTTGAATAATAATATAATATCAGTTCTTAATCAGTTCAAGATTTGAGCGACAAAAAGATCAATTTGCTTTGATTAATATGCTCCAGTTAACCTATAATGAACAGGAAATTGCTCTACTGAGCTAGGAGAATGGATCCCCTTCCGTCAACATCAAATAAGATCTCAATTATAAACAAATAGAAGTGTTCCAATGGCTTTGTTTATAAAACTAATATTTGAATTTTTTTCGGGAGTGGATATTACAGTCAAGGGTTTCATTGGCATGACCATATGACCCAGTGATGATTTGAGGGGAAAAAAAAGGAGAGAGAAGATTTTGCAGGAAGTAAAACAGTCTGCACTAATATGGCCTGCATTTTAGGAATAGTTCACACTTGGCTCGTCGCTAAGCAACCGTTGCGATGGTAGCGTTATGGGAATGAGTCAAAAACCGAAGGTAGCGCAGTCATTCCAAATACCTTGGGAAAACCTGTCCGAAAGATGCCGTTTCATTGACAGTTCAGTGATTCTTGACACTAAGTTTTCTAATAGAGCTCATTTCAAGTTTAAAAGTCATTTGCAGTCATTGCCAAAAAGAAAAAGGTCCTGTTTAAAATAAATGCGTTAATGATCTGTGACAAAATGCATGCATTTTGTCCATACTGTTGGGCCGTCAGAACCTATCTTCCGCCCCCAACATTCCTTTTACTCGCCCTTCGTTTTCTTCGTAGGGTTCAAAATTCTTAAGACATTCCCCGTTTCTGTCCCACGAAATACCCCTTTTCGAGGTCACTGTCTCCCACACTTAAGGTCAAAAAAGGGTGCATTTTCTTGAACTTTTTGGCCTTTTCGGGAACGATAACTTTTCCTTTTGACGTTACAGACCTCATAAAACTTCCTCCCCTTGGTCAACAACATTCCGTTTTGAATCTTTAGTGACAGTCCTCATCTCGTAAAGTCTGATATTTCACTGGAACTCACATTTTCCAGATGTTGAACTTTAAACCGAGGGGCTTTTTCCCCTCGTTTAAAAAGGGGGACTCGGTGTTTCGAGAGGAGACGAGCGAAAGATTTTGACACGGACAGTTGTCCGTAACATGGGGCCCTTTCAGAAACGATGTCTCGGTCGGATTTACTATGGAGGATTGGTATGTAACTAACTTTGGTTCCTAATTCCCAAATCCTCATTAATTAACTTTCAAATAAATCTAAAGTATACTATAAATTTTAAGCTAGTTGATTTAAATGATTTTTAGTAAGTTTTGGAGAGCGGACCTTAAACTTAACTTTTATCGTATTTCACATTTTCATGCCTAATCTTTGACATTTATTTGAGTTTTGAACTTTTTCTCATGATTATGTTTGATTGAAGTAATAAACGCCTAAAACATTGCAAAAAATGTGTCCAACCTTTATTTTCCCATGTTATACCTTTTCTCCCAATTGTTTACCCAACACATACGATCATGGCCTAAACATATTTGGTGCCCCTAAGGTCCAACAATACGGCTATTAGGTTGATCATGTAATAGAGGATCTTGTCTAATAGGACTAGTTGTTTCTGCGAATATTTAAAAAAATACATTGAAATACAGTCCAGCCCGCTTAATGGAATGGCCATTTTTCCACGAAAATATATTCTGATAAGCGGTATATTCCATCGACCAGGATTAAACTAATACATTACAGCGGTTTGGTACATTGAAAATGTATTTTTTAGCAGGATGTTTTCTAAACCGATATTCTAATAAGTGGGATCGACTGTAGTTTGAGCTCACTCTGTATATGTTACTTTCAGGAAACGTTTTGTTGTAAAATTTAAAAATATTAGTTACTGCACTGCCAAAAAATAAAATGTAGTTTTTACAGTATAATACAGCTAATTTTACAGTAATAAACTATAAAATTGCTCATTTTACAGTAATAAACTGCAATTTTTAGTTTACAGTTTAATATTGTGCATTTTACAGTTTTAAACTGGAACCTCTATTTACAGTATCATACTGTAAAAATAAGTTTATTTTTTGCAGTGTGATATTAACTCAAATGCTCATGTAGCACAACCATGAATAAGACTGGAGACCAAGCTAATGAAAGATGAAACCTGAATTTTGCATGTAGAGAAATTTACTCATCATACATTTAAAGATTCTAGCTAATCATTTGACGGTCGATGCTTTATCAATCTATATTATCTTAAGAAGCGGGATAACCACACACTTAACTGAACTTGACAGCATCATCAGCCTGAAACTTTCAGAAACACGGTCAAATCTCATTAAAACGAACGCCAAGGGACCTTTAAAAGCAATTCGTCTTAACCGTAGTTCGTCTTGTCCAAAGAATAACCCACAACAATCAGGACGACGGGAAACGGAAATGTTCGTTTTAGCAGTAATTTGTTTTAAGCATGTTCGAATTAACGAGCTTCGACTGCGTTTCGAATGGGTCAACATGTCCTTATGCCCAACTATGTCCGACCATTAGGTTGAAATATATTTTAATTAACAAGTCACTCCTATTTATTCTTTTATGTATCTGAAAATCATAATTATAGTCATTTTCTTTAAATATAAAATTTTTTAGTAGTAAGATACAGCCCCTGAGCCAGGGCAAAGAAAAAACTACATGAAATATACCTTCACTTTATTCCTCGAGGGGCCACAGTTCCTGTCATTGTTGTGACTTAACCTAATACGGCATCCTCGAGGCTTTTTATTTAACAATTATAACAATTACAATATCTAATTTTCGCAAAAACATAAGACGATTACAACGAATAGTAACACGAAGCATAAAACATTTACAACATATAATGACACAAAGACATAAAATAATTGAAACATATGATTACATGAAGTTAGCAGTTTGCACTTTCTCGTTACAAACAGGTTACACAGAAGATTATATAAGCAGTTGTACAGGTAAACGAGAAGAGTGGGATAGAGAACTTTGAGCATATGGTGAATAATTTAAACTATGACATTTACTCCATATAGACGGAATTAAAAATACTAAAACACTGAGGATGAGGCCAGTAGAACATTTTACAGTGGAATGTTGCAAATGTTTACAAGCATATAGTATACAAGAAAGGGGCATGAAATATACCGGCAGCTTGGCTGTGTCATCCAGATACTGCAGTTTTATCCTCATTGGGAATCATCAGTCTGACTTAGAAGGTAACCGAGCCTGGGCCAGAAAACCCCTTATAAAAGCGAAAAGTGCCAAACAAACTGGTAGCTAAAATAAAAGCCAAACTGGCGGTGTATTTCACCAAAATTATATTTCAGTGTGCTAACTGCACCTCATTTTGCTAATTGTAGCTCAATGAATATGTTAGTTGTTCCCCTTCCCCACAAATTTTCATTAGAATTTATTCTTACAAATAATAATGTTAAGGATTCAGATTGCATTTCGAGAAGTAATTTGAATAGTATTTATGCAAAAGTAAAATGTAAATGATCGTTATCGATATTTCTTGCTACATTCCCAGTCGCAAATGTGAGCTACAAGAGTTTTAAACCCACTTCTGAGCTATATGTATGAGTAGTTACCAATTATGTGCATGTATTAGCGCTCTCTATCTCAAATAATAATTATAATAGTGTTTTATAGTCACTTAAGAAAAACATAAATATTCACTCATAAATCTTAATTATCAAAAGTGAAGTTACGGCAATTGAGTTTTCAACCAGGGATTTTTTTCTAATTGAATGAAACCGTGTAAATTATTTTGCCACTATTATCACGTACAAGAACGTGTATTCAACGAGCAGACTTTTTTTTAGTATTATTAACTTATACTATCTCATTTTATCTTACTTAGAAACAATAATTTATTGCAAAGTACTGTAATCGTAGTACTTTGCGCCATTTACGTGTGACTCATATATCCTTTTTTATTACTGCCAGTAAAATTTAAACTCCATATTTGATGTAGTGCACTGTACAACTGTGTAACACTGAAAACAACTGATAAAAGTTTAACTTTATCTTGTAAACAACTGAAATTACTGTTCGGGAGATAGATTAGAAAGTATTTTTTTGTGGATTGGAAATTAATACTTTTAACTACTGTTCATATTTTCTCCAGATATAACATACACTTCAAAAAATAGATACAAATACAAATGTGACGACCAGCAACAGGCTCTGGGCCCAACAGGGTTGGTCCTAGTAATGTGTTTACAATATAATGCAGCTAATTTTATAGTGATAAACTAAAATTGCTAGTTTCACGGTTTACTACTGTGCATTTTACAGTTTTAAACTGGAATCTCTGCAGTCAGTATTATATTGTTGTTTTTACAGTATAATGCAGCTAATTTTATGGTAATAAACTAAAATTGCTAATTTTACAGTAATAAACTAAAATTGTCAGTTTTACAGTAATAAACTGTAAAATAGCTGGTTCTAAAGTTTATTACTGTGCTTCTAAAGTTTTAAACTGGAACCGCTGCTGCCAGTATTATACTTTTTTTAAAAAATTTAATTTTTTTCCAGTGTGCATTTTTTATCGCATGTGTAACTGTCGTAATTAAGTATCGCAGCAGTTCTAGGATTGATATTAGTTCATAAGCTACACAAAGAAAGTACCAAAATTGAATATCCTAGGGTATAAACAGCGCTCAAAGGTGATAACCTTTCAGTACATTTATTACAGAAAGTAATTCCTGAAAAAAAAAAATCATTACTGATTCAAATTACATGCTCAACAAGATTAATAAAATGAGAGTGATAAAATAGGTTTATAAAAGAATAGGCAATTAAACAGCAATCAATTTCATTACAACTATCGCTCAACAAGAATCTTAAATGTTGATTCACATCCTTTGGATGTATAATTAAAGAACAACATGTCATTAAAAGACCTTTTATAAAAAGGACTATGTTCTAATTAGCCGCAGTTCTTTTTAGATGATACAATTAATTCGAACGCTGCGTTTATTTTAGTATCATTCCTACAGCAAAAATAATAAGTTCTTCGATAGCAATAATAAAGAAAATTTTCTTAACGTTAATGAATTGACAATCTCATCTTTATTTTTATTAATCAAATAAACATATCGTCGATCAATACCAGTAGTATATATTCCGCCACTTAGGGTATGCCTTCTGCAATTCTATAATATTTTCTTAGACTGGGTTACCAGGGGTTCGCGTTGCCCTTATTAGCTTGTTGAAAAATTCGAGAAACTATAAACACTTTTGCAGTTTTGATTCAGTAACTTCATGGCCTCAAATACCTTAAGAATAAATTTTCTGACCTTAACTCTACAACAAAAAAGAAAAAATGTGGGTGCTATCTTGGGGCAGCATCTTTTGGGCATAATGTAAACCAAATCTTCTGGTACCATGTGATATTGTAATGCTATGCTCTGTCTATGACTAAACAGCACCTTATTTGCAAGAAAACACAATTAAAATGTACGGTTTCCTTTTTCTTTTTTTCTTGCACTAGTTGTCGATTTTATGTTACCCATTCGGTGACCAACTAACTTCGTACGGGATAAGCTGATGAAGGAAAGCATTATGTTTAGGGATGCACCGATTAATCGGCCATAATCGGCCACTTTGCCGATTATTAATAATCTGAAAAATCGGGCCGATTAATCGGCTGAAAACTATTTTTCAGATATTATTCTTTAAAGTATACTTTCCCTAGGAAACTATGATGAATAATTTTATAAACAGTAATAATAATCCTCACAGTTGATATAAAGTTTTTTTTTTTAATGAATTCTCCTACTTTGAATAAATATGCATAGACAATGATGCAACATTTTTCATGTGGCGATAGTTTTCTCCTTAGCACAGTGCTTTCAGATAGTCTCTAATTTTCAAAGAATAAAAGTATTGAATTAAATTGCTACTGATTACTAAAATATATGAATTAAAAGTACTCCTAAATTGGAGTGTTTACCACACACTCCCCCACCCCTCCTTTTTTTATAAATTTTTATTTCCAATTAACATAACTAACAATGTGTTAATAATATTATTGACACAAATATGAAAATTATTTCTAAGAAATTTGATAAAATATTGAAATTATTTTGTGAAAACTAGGAAAATGGAAAAAAAGTTCTCCCAGAAATAAATTACTTACTATTTCTGAACTTGGATTTGTGTAAGAGATAAAAAACAGTGATGGTAAAATCGGTAGCAGGAAAACAATTATCCTTATCATTAATCGGCTCGGCCGATTAATCAACCGATTATAACAGCCGATTAATCGGTAATCGGCCAATTTGCTTATCAGTGCATCCCTAATTATGTCATCAACTTATCCCATACAAATTATAATGAAACATAGGAGTGTCATACATTCTTTCCAACTGAATGAAAGCGTGTAATATACTTTCTGTTAAGATTATTTTTTTATACGTAACTAATTTTTAAAAAGCAAATTTTTGCTCAATGTTATTCAATAAATGCAAAATAAGAAAAATCATTGATTTTTCTCCGAATTTGTTGCTTCTCTTCTTTGCAATAACTACATAAAAGAACATAAACAATTGATCATTTTTCAGCTAAATTAGAATGATTATTTAAAAAATGCCTTAAAGTCATGTCTTGAGTTTTAATTTAAAACTGAAATTTACCTAATAACTAGAAGTTTTGCTCAGCATCACACAACCTAACAATACTGCACAAGTAAAAACACTGAATAACTCTTTTTTTTTTTTTTTTTTTTTGCGAGCTTTTTGACACGCAAAATTTCTGTTTCAGTCTTATTTGACTGCACCACTGCTTATTTTAAATGCGTTCAGTTATTTTGAGAATCTCCTTTAAATACTGACGTCTCTTGACGAAGCCCAGTTTCCGTGTTTAAAGATGGAAAAAATAGAGGAAAAAATATCTTTAAAGCGAATCGGCAAAGGTGAAGTTCTTTGTGGTTGCTTAGTAACTGACACTGTTCAAAGATTCCCGTGATGATACAAGCTGTCGCCACTTTGACATTGATAAATGTTTTCAGATGCTACGAAACGGAACAAAATATGAGAAAGTTAAACTATTGTTATTTTTAGTATGAATAATGCATGAATTTCATTTGATAAGCAAATAGACGTTGCTAATACAAGAGAGAAAAATTTAAGAAATGTTACATAAAGTCTAGGTGCAATTCTAAAGCACAAAAATAATTTTGAAACATTTAAATTTAATGAATAAATAATTTAGAAACATTTAAAATTAATTAATAAATAATTTAGAAACGTTAAATTTTAATGAAAAACATCATACCTCTAAAACAGTCTATCAAAACAAAATAAAATACGCCAAACGATAAATTCCTCCAAAACCAAATGCTTGAACTCAGTTAGCCAAAATGTAAAGGTGTGTGAATAGTTATAGCAACAGCCATCAATTAAAACCTTCACATTATCATTGCAAATCAAGAATTTGTTGAAACGAAAGAACATTACAAAATTTAAATCAATTTTGTGACATTGCATAATTTTTACTTTTGAATATGCTACTTTTGAATTAAATAAGAAAAATAAGAATAATGAAAGTAATAATGTTAGATATTATGCTTTGATTTGGAAAAGAATTGCTAACTTATAATGGTAGTTCAAAATTTAAATAATAGAGGATGCTATCAATACATTTCCAATTTAACACCATATGCATTTCCATTTTAAGAAATGTAATTTTGTAAAGCTTCAGTTTTATAATAATTCTTCGTTTATAGAAGATTTTATCTCATACTTTGTGTAAATCTTTTGGGGAATAAAATTGTCTCGTTTTAAAAGATATTTATTTATTCAGCAGTAAAATTTATATGAATTTTTCAGCTTAAAATTCATATAAATTTTCATTTTCAGCCATCTTAACTATCTCGTAAAATATTACATGTAATATATAGAGGTATGCAATAATCATGCCTAATTATTAGAAATAAAGTGGAAAT
This sequence comes from Uloborus plumipes, assembly GCA_038373865.1. NCBI lineage: Eukaryota > Metazoa > Arthropoda > Arachnida > Araneae > Uloboridae > Uloborus > Uloborus plumipes. The sequence continues at coordinate 186,907 of JAXGGA010000311.1, forward strand.
TCAAAGTTTGAAGAAAAAAAATGTGACGCAGGGAGCATTTTGAAATTTTGTTAAAAAATTTTTTAATTGTAAATTTCAAAACAAGTACTCATTGTTTTTGCACCAATTTTTCTTTTATGCTTTTAGATGTAGTAAATATACAAGCACAAAAAATTTTAGACATATATATCAATAATTAAAAAAAAATGTGTCCACTGTAGTTCCACCTGTCCCTTTCTTTCTCACTGCTTCATTTCATTTTTCATGTCAATGAGACATCAGACTACTGTCGTTCCAAGAAATATTATTCGATTAAGCGGGTATTTAATTAAATAGGGATTTCTTTTTTTTTTTTTACATTTCCAAGTTGACAAAATTTGTCTTAAAGCGTGATAATAATAAAGTCATAGGTATGTAAAGAGGTAAATAATGTTTTTGGTAAAAAGTTTCTGAAATAAGCTAACTAAACAGCAAAATAGTATAATAATTAAGTTTTTATGTTTTTACACAAAAGAAATTACTGAGTAGAAACTGTAAATTTGGGTCATATTTTTTTTTTTTTTTTTTTTTTTTTTGGCACCTTTTTAATACGCTTTTATTAGTTTCACCTGTGGCTTTGTTTGTATGTATGTATGTAACTCTGAATGAAAGATAAAATTTATGTTCCTAACAAATATAGAAGTAATATGTTTAATGCTAAAGGCTGAACTATATTGCACGTTGATGTATTATAAGTGCTTCAGTTGCTTGTGTAACTTTGAATAAAAGGTAAAATTCACCTTCTTTGCAAATATAAGAGTAATATATTTAATACTATTATTAATACAAAAGGTTAAACTATATTTCTTTTTAGTTTGATTATTTGTAGTTTTTTTAAACTATAATTATATTATTTCACTACAATAGTATTTGTTAAAAAAATCCATAATAGTGGATTGCTTGCTTAAAGTTTTTTGGGAACACTCTCCCCATCTGCCGTAAATTGACCAATATTGTTTGATTAAACGAGGATCTTGTATGAGGAAATATTCGGTTAGAGCGTTTTATTCGCATAAGCGGGGATGCGCTTATCCGTCACTCAACTAAGCGGAGCTGACACTAGCAGGAAATATTATTTTGAAAATTTACCTTTTTTTTCTTTTTCTTTTTTTTGAAAACAACACAAAGGAAATACATCGACAGAAAAAAGTGTAGGCATACTGTCATGCCTTTTCTTTTATTCAAGGTTGCTCATTAATTGAAAATTAAATGCAAGTACAAAATTGTAAATCAATAAGTTAAATTACAAACTAACCGAATTTTGAAAACTTGTTGAAGTTTTGCATATCTAAACAGATCACATATGTATCATCAATTTTCACAAAATCTACTGAACCAATGTTCACAAAATTTGACAGACAGATTATTTACATCACCAATTAATAACTTTTTATATAAATAAAAGATCTCTATACCCGACACTGTAAAAAATTAGTATAATCCAGCTAATTTGACGGTAATATCATAGTAATAAACTGTAAAACTTCTAATTTAATAGTAGTAAACTGTAAAATAGCTTGTTTACAATAAGAAACTAAAATTGCTAGTTTTAGTTTATTACTGCGCGTTTTACAGTTCTAAACTGGAACCTCTGCTGCCAGTATTACTGTTACTTTTACAGTATAAACAGCTCATTTTTTGGTGATAAACTGTAACATTGCTAAGTTTACAGTAATAAACTAAAATTGCTAGTTTTACAGAAATAAACTTTGAAATAGCTAGTTTTTTCAGTTTATTACTGCGCTTTTACAGTTTTAAACTGAAACCTCTGCTTTCAGTATTATACTGTAAAAACAACAACTTATTTTTGCAGTGTACTACAAAGGTTGCAGTCCTTGAAAGGTTGATAAGTGTTTTAAACATACTCTCCTAGTTTCTTTTTTCAAATTTATATCTTCAGAAATATATGTTACAAGCTTATTACCCGGTGTTGCCCGGGTGCTTATTAATACAACACAGCTAATTATAATTGTTTTTAACTTATTTCATGCTAAAATGAAATTGGTGAGATTCATTGTTAATCGTACTCTTTGTTGGAAAACGCCCATATTTAAATGTGCTGAATTTTCTCAATTTGTATGGCATATGTTCAAAATTGAAAGAAAATGGCCATTTTGAGACAAAAAATTTGAATTTTGAGCTTTTTGGATTTTTTTTAATTATTATTATTTATTTAAAAACCCCGCTTATGTGCATCCAGTGCATCAGTTAACCTCTGTGCCAAGTGCGATGAAAATCTGACGAAAACTGTGGATTATATAAGAAACAAACATACAAACATATATGTATATACATACATACATTTATATATAGATTTAGTTTCCGAACTTACTTCTCAACTTGCAATTAATAGATATTGAGGCAACAAACTGAAGAATGCTGCTTAACCACCCCGCCTTTTACGACGCCTTATCTCGTAAGTTCCATTGCCAAAGAGAAGCTTTCATTTTCTGACAGAAGCCTCTTTAGCTGTTTTATTTATTTCCGTTGAAAGTATTTCAAATCCCAGAGAGAGATAACGCAATCCGATAGAACTTGTTCGTACATAGAAAAAATATGCGCAAGTTCCTTGCTTTGGTGAATCGTTAGATTTGCGCGCAATTTTCGAAACTTTTCATTGACGATGAGCGAAAGATAGGCGAGGAACAGCAATGATCGATGGTAATGAAGCAGAGACGGCGGAGCGTGTCCAATCCTTGAGGTTGTTACTCGCATCCCTGCCTCCGCATTCAAGAGAAATCATACATTCTTTGTCGAATTTCGGAAATTCACAGACACGTGTGTTTCCGAGGGGACGGCTCATAATTTAAAACCGCTTTGAAATACTTGTCGCTACGCATGGGCGAAATTTTTTATGAGAGGCGCGATTTATTTTATTACGGATCCTTTACTGCACATCTTGGTTTGAAAATGTTGTCCTAAGACACCCGAAAGAATAATTTTTCAGTATCAAATCACATATATACATGTATGTATGTATATGTATGTACGTACGTATATCCACGCCAAGGACCCGGTGGATTTTCGTGATGCAGAAAATCCTCAGCGCCCATGTCGTATAATTATGCGACATGTAAAAGATCCCTTGGGATATTCGCTTGGCTTTGAATATCCTTCGGCAAAATCAAATTCTTAGAGCAGTTTCGCATCGAAAAGAGCCCAGGTGCCTCCATCTGGCGGTAACTGGGCGTCAAAATTAACTGTGCCAACGCATCACAGCGCCTTAATGGTGGCACAATGCAAAGATTAGATACTTTATCGGGGGATCGCACTGGGTCTGCAAAAGACGTTTTCTCGCTTAGGGCCCTGCTCCACATTGACGTAAAGCAGAAAAATAAAGTAAAAGCGTAAAATGGATTACATAGCGCTCCATGCTATGGAAAGTACCCGGATTTTCGGTTTCGGTCGCGTTTTACGCTGATGTGGAGCAGGGGGCCTTACGCAGTCCCCATTGAAAAGAAAAAATGTACGTACGTTTTCATTGTTTCAGTTATTAAAGGCAACTATATAACTAATCTGGTTGCAAAACTACAAATTCAAAACCTTACACAACAGTAACTGATTAATAATGCAAATAACAACTGATCTTTGTAATTCATGAAGATCAGTTTCAGTCACTGCTTTATTTCAGTGGTTATGTAAATATTTCAATTTGCTGCAATATAATAACAGTGTTCTATTTTCTTTCAGATATTGGTAGCAAAATATCTCTATGAAGAAAAAAACGATAGAGGGGCTGCTACGTTGCTTTGCCATATGAGAGAATAATTTTCATGGAATGTTTCTTAGCATATCGAACACTTCAGGAACGTAAAAGGAAACGTACCTGTTCCTCAACGAAGAAGCTCTTGCAGTCACGTGTATTTTTGGTATTGAAATTGGTTACTTCAAAAGTATTTATTAAAATGAAACACCTATTTCTCTCTCTCAGTGTGCTCGATATGTTAAACTCACTTATACCTGCCAAATACAGCATTTAATGTCTAATGCACTTACGAACAAATATTGTTTGTCAATGTTGAATTTCTGAGTAAAAAATATGCTTTTCTGTTATTCAAAAAGAAGTTAAAAAGCAATAGTTTTAGCAGTTATTAACTTAATGTTTGCAACTAAGTGTTACTAACTTTAGAGTCAGTTTGATTTTATTCATCTCAGTTCAAGGTAATAATAAGGATTTAAATAACAAGTAAAAATAATAAATAAATTTGAGGAAAAAGCCAAATAAATAAATTTATTTCACAAATTCAGTGCATAAAATTGAATTAAAAATTCTTCAATTTTGACATTCATTTATTTACACGCAAATACTTTTCAGACAAAGTGCATGCAGAAAATAACGGATACTAAGCACAAAAAATAATTGAATGTTAATCAAACTATTTGTGTCAAAAACAACCAAATGAAGAAGAAATACTGCAAAAACTCTTCGGAGAATCAGTATAATGATCACATTAAAATTGGTGATACTTTTTCGGTTAAATCCAAAATAGCAGTGATAGAATGAACCATTATACCTATATGAAGGGGCAAGTGGATAAAGGTGATATGTGACATTTGAATTTCGCCGATTTACACAAATTCAAACAAGTGTGTATTTATTCAATTGTGTTAACTCACGAACACAATTGAAGGGGCTTGTAAATAAAGGCTTGTGATATGTGACAATTTTTTAAATTTCTAGAAAAAGTTTTCAAAACATACATATATATTACCGTATCACCTTCATCCATAATAAAAAGTGTGTGTTTTCAAAATTGTCACATATCACCTTTATTCACTTGCCCCTTCATATAGCATAAATTAGTAAATGTTGAGAAGCTCCATATTGAACCGAAAAAAAAGTCACCAATTCTGTAAGCTCGCTAATATTGCACTTTCCCAATTTTTCGTCTCAGAAAAAAGTCAAAGACAATAACGGGGCGAGTTGTTCGCCGTGAAAAGTATTGACAAGCAAAGTCAAATTAAAATGTATAACATTTATAATAAATGCTCAAGTATAAACTCTTCGATTGTACGGTAATCAACTACTCAAAATGAGAAGTACTGACGGGTCTTAAAATGTGCATATGTAGAATTGATCTATAAAATATATGTCATTGTTTTTAGAAGCAAAATGTATTCAGTCTAACGTGTTGCCTGGATTTCAAAATGAAATAAATATTTAATTTCTGTAAATTATTAAAATTTTTAAGAATTGTAAAGCATTATAGATTTTTTTTAATTCAATCTTTGTGTTTTGTGCTAAGTGTTACGTCAATAAAATGTAACTGTTTGTATGTATTAACAAGATGTGAATGAAGTTTTACTGATGTTACAGACATCAATTATAAATAAATATTTGTTAATAAAAAACAGATTTGTTTTCTTTTTATCAGTTCACATTTTATGTGTTCACATCATCACCATCATTGCAGAAATTATTGCTATTCTTTTCAGAAATAGAAAAAACTTGATGGTTATCAACCCCAACACAATGCTCTTTTTTTAGTCCAAACTCTTTTGCAATGCGCGAAATTTCGTTAAAATGCTTTTGCTTCTGCTCTTTGGTAGAGTTGACAACATTTGTAACATTTTCAAAGATTACCAAGCCATTTTGGCGTAAAAATTTAGGCAACAATAATTCGCCATATCCAGTTGAATCACAAGTTACGTAAATAATATCAAACTCTGCGTCAATTTTCAAAGAATTACGCAAACTCTCCAGAAACATTAAGTAAATGTTGAATTTAATGTTACGCCCCTCAGACTGCAAACGGAATTCATTTAGCATCTCGAGTAAATTATATTTCGAAATATCTTCGCTAGTTTGAACGAACTCATTGTTTACTTTTTTGAAAAAATCTTTATTCTTGCATTCAACTCCGAAGGAAAGGTATGGACTGGTAGCAATATCTCCAAAGTAACTTTTAGAAATTTCGTCGCCCTTGGTGGGTTTCTTTCTGCAGCCAAATTTCCGGATGCAAAGAGTTTTATTTGGGACATTAAATTTCGCTTTTCTAAACTTAAACGCTGTCCCTGTCTCACACCATTCCATGTATTTTCTGATATTTATAATAGGATATTTTTCAAGTCTCATATTGAAGTTGTAATCGAATAAATTCTTCCTATTATCGTATCGCGTTCCGTAATAGGTTCTCAAGGCATTATCCCAGGCTTTTTCAACAGGGTAGGATTTTTCTTTGTCCTTTAAATACGTGAGAACTTCCACTATTTCATCAATATCACTCTGCTTCAAATATTTCTTAGAAACCATGGAAGAAGATACAAGGTCTTCTTCCGATGTAATTTCCCCTAGTATGGTTTGGGACATTTCTTCAACATAGGCTGCGGTAGAATACCGAAGTAATGTGTTACCGAATATTTCCAAAAACATTTCTGCACGTTCCAGTAAACTCTTTTTGGGAGTCATGTCCCTGCACAAAGACAAAAGTAACAGCATACGGGTTAGTGACTCAGGGCAACTCCCAGAAACATACAAACTTAAAACATTGGCTTCGTGCTTATACACATGAGATAAAGTTTCAACAAGGCAACCTATACCATCACCTATGATCAAGCAGTTTAATTCTTTGTTAGCTGAATAGTTTCTTAGTCCCATGAAAGTTTCACTATCGGATTCGATGTCCTTCTTGTCAGATTTTCTCTTTCTTGCCAAAGCCTGTAAATCAATAGCTGGTACAAGGGGCCAAAAATTCACCAAGTGTTTGTAAATCATGTTCAATGATGATCTGAAAATACAATTTATCATATAGTTTATTCGGAAGATTTTACACTAGCAGAAAAAAAAATATTGCACAGTAACACCCTTCAATTTTTTTGACAAGTTTACTGCCGAAATATGCATGAAAGAAGACAACTCTCCCCAAAAAAACTTCCGTTTGCAAGAAAATCTCCAGGGAACTAGATTTTTATTAAGGTTTCAAGAAACTATATTAGCTTCTTCTTATATAACGCTACTTAAGATAGCGCTACTGGCAGTTTTGTAGTAAACGGGCAGCATTTTTTCTTTTCTTTTTAGAGCATTAAGAATATAACTATACACTGGTGGTCAAAATTATAAGGACAAAGGGAAAATCCCCACATCTTGGCTACCTTTGCCTGGAACATTATGTACAATTTATGGCAGGAAACTATTGGTATATGAGAATATTTTAATCAGTTTTGATGTAAATATATGGCAAATTCATATGCAAAAAATGCATTTTGGATTTAGACAGCCATATGATTTGGACAAAATTATAAGGACAACAATATTTTTGAGTTCTGAAAAGCAAAATTTGCATGTTTTTTGCTCTGCACAAGACACTACTTAACGATATAAATGCTTAGTACGTGATTGGTACCGTCGTATTTTATTTTTGCAGTTATGGCACTAGGCTAAACTTTCGGAGTTTGAGAAATGAAAAGTGGTTGCGCTTAAAACTTCAGGACTAACTGCACGTCAAATTGCAACGAATCTGAATAGATCGAAAACGGTTATTTATAATTCCCCTAAAAATCCCGGCAAATATGGAGAGCAGCGGCGAATAGGTTGGCCAGCTTCTGTTTCTGATTGTGGAAAAAGAATGACGATAAGGCCAGATTGTTCAAAAAACAGACATCGACAGAAATTAAACGGAAATTAAATTTATGGTGCAGTTGTTGAACTGTCCGACGTGTTTAACAACACGAAAAAAAGTTTCATTATGGAAAACTGAAGTCACAACAGCCTCTTACAAAAGTTCAAAAGAGATTGGGAGTGCAGTTCGCCAAAAAAATACATCTTTATGGGTAGGAAATGGAATGTTGTTGTCTTTTCTGACGAGAAAAGGTGTAAATTGGATGGACCAGACGTTTTACCCTATTTCTGGCATGCTCTCCGTAAATAAAAAGAAAATTTTTCAAAGCGTAGGGGAGACCGGGGACGGTTGTGACGCGGGGCGGTTGTGACAGTCGTCATATTAGCTAAACCATAATTAATACCTGGTTGAAGCAAAGAGCGAGAGTGTCAGCATGTTTGTCTGAATGTGTGTCAAAGCATTGCGGTAGCCATCGAGCGACATTAACGCTAGCAGAGGGGTTGGTTACTTTTTAACAGTCAAAAGTGAGTTTTTTTGTTCAATGTCTTTCAGTAATTCCTGTTGAATGTGTACAGATAGAGAAATGAAAGTTTTCTCCCCGTTAGTAGTGAACCTTAAGAGTGAAATATCAGTGATTACTTTTTATGTAGGCTATTTTGTATTGCCATGGCGATTGCTGTTTTCAAAAGTAGTGGGTTGGGGTCGGTTGTGACAAATTGCGTGGGGACGGTTGTGACACGAGTAAAACATGTTTTCATCATATTTGATGCCCATAATACGCTTGGAGAAGACAGAAATAGGGCAGTGTGACCTAATGAAATATAAAGAAGCTTATAAAGAAGTGAAACTTTTTTTTCTTTCGGACAGCTTTGGAAATGCAACTTTAATCGTAAGTCTTTGCTACGAAACATTCATTCGTAAACGCGATGGAGCCGGTCGACGCTGTCACAATGAAAACATCTTGTGCATAAGTTATATTGCTCATAATAAAGTGCTTTTGAGCTTACATATACGCTGAAAGCAGATATGAGAGTAAAATGGCTACTGAGAAATGGTTCCGTTCATTTATGAATAGAAATGTTTCACGTCTGTTCGTGTAGCTCATGCAACTAGCCTCTCAAGCGTAACAAGCTTTAATAAAACAAATAAATGCGGAATCTTTCCTTGATACTTAAGAATTGTTATGGACAGACACGGTTATGACCCACAGGATGTGCACAATGTTGCCAAAACAGACGTTACGAAATTTCAAAAACCTGATATTTTTGTAAGACTTGGTATAAGGTTACTTCATTGAACGACACACATTGTTAAATGTTAAACTTTCCCAGATGAAGGTTATGTTGAATTACGTTTAATATTACTTGAAATTAAAAGTGATCTAGACTGGTTTGCTGTATTTTTGAACTTGTCACAACCGACCCCAAGCACTGTCACAACCGCCCCTGGGGTGGGGTCGGTTGTGACATTTTTTCCTTTTTTGTTTAATTTGGTCCTGTGAGTTAACTATTATACTTAGGGAGAAAACTTTAGTGTTTATAAGCAGGCAAATAAACACTTTAACATAAAAATAACTTTAAACCAGCTCACAGGCATTGCTAAGGGATCTACGGGGGAGCAAATAAAAATTGTCACAACCGTACCCAGTCTCCCCTACATTTGGAGGTAGTTCATGGACGGTGTGGGGAGGTTTTGCATAAGATAGAACTGCTTCCATAGTTTTTGTGGAAGACAAAATGAATTCTGAGAGCTATATTCATATTGGGGGAGATGATCTTGTACCGAATGGACCACTAATTACGAGCGGAGACTAATTTATTCAGCAGCTTTGCTGCATGTTTCTCAAACTTCAAAATTTTGGTTTGAGGGTCATTTTGTAAAACTACTTGACTGGCTGGCCAGAAGCCACAATCTAAATTCTGCGGAAAATCTGTGTTGTATTCTAGTCCATGAAATCTACAAAAAATAGCATCCAATATCAAAATAAGCAGAAACTTATGACTTCTATCAAAAAGCTTGGTAAAAAAAAGTTCCAAAAATATTCTGAAGGTATTGTCAAACTCCATGACAGCAAGATTGATAAAAGTGGTTGAAAAGAAGGCGAAAATTATTAATTATTAGAAGGTGTGAGGCCGAAACATAAATTGTCCTAATAATTTTGTCCAAGCTTAACCCATTTATGCCCAGTAGCCTAAAAACGGAACGCTTGTTAGTTACCGCATACAAAAACCTGTAAAGGGTATATCATTTTACAAAAGCTGTTTTTCGCAAGTTAGCTAGTCCTTATTCTAGAGAAAACCAGTTAGAGCCACTATTTGATGGACATCAGAGTTTCTTTATTGACAGCTATTTTCAGTAAAATCAGTCAAGAAACAATCCAGCATGGGTAGCCACAGAAAGTAAGTTTTTTTTTTTTTTTTTTTTTTTTTTTTGCGAACTTATTTTTCATAAAATTAAACTATTTTAAAATGATTTGCTTAAAATTGATCACAGATGCCTTCTGTAATGTTACTTTGCAAAAGTAAAGTCAAGTAAGGTCGTATTTTGCTCACATATTTGCAAAATATCCCATAAATAGGACGTCAAATAACTTAATAAATATGGCAACGGCGAACTATTTTAAGCCTAAAATGTATGTAAACCATTCCAAGCGAGAGTTTTAAGCAGATAAAAATTGAAAAAAATTGTTTGAAAAAACTTGGGCATCAATGGGTTAAAAATGAAATTTTTTATTTATCTTGAAAAAATCATTCATATTTTTTATTCTCAAATGTTGCATACTCTACAATGTTTTCTGCATAAAAAAGCATTTTCTTTATAAATTGCATACAATTTAGTTCAGAAACAATCTTTTTCTGCACAATTTTCAGTTATCCTTATAATTTTGACCACCAGTGTATGTTAATGTGCAATACACCACCAGCTCGTTCATTCCATCCTTAGGGCGCTTTTCCACTTGACGATACGACAACGACGAAAACCGGATGAAAATACTGCGACGATAAGTACCGTGTCGTGTCGTCTACAGCACTGTTTTTCCACTCAACCGATATCGTTTCTCCGAAATAGTCATTTTCCACCGCATTTCATTTCAAGCACCGGTGTGCTAGCATGTATATTATTATGACTCCTCGATTTAACAGACTACGATTGTTAGATTTACTTTACAATCCGCAAAAAGAAAACAGATAAAGAGAAGATATTGGGTGCATGATACAGCTTTATTACATTCCCACATTTTTCACTAAGAACGAAACGCATACTATCAGAATGAAAACCTGAGCTTTCCTGTAGCAATAAAGATTGTCTGAGCAACAGTAGTGAAACAAAATATTAAGTAAAATGAATAAAATTATTTTATTGCTATAAATTCTTTATTAATCATCTGCGAATTTAGACTTTTTTTTTTATATATACAAATGCAGCGATGTTGAATTTAAATGCCATTTCTGGCCAATTCCACGTCAAATCAATCAAAAAAATTAAGTTTTTGACCTGACCATATCCGCTTTTCACAAAAGTTGGTATGAAGGACACGTATGGCAAGATAAGTAATTCTGCAAATTTTTAGATTTTTATTGTAAAAATTGTACGAAATACAGGGCTGTAAAAAAGCGTAAAAAGTGCGAAAAAAGAGAAAAGTTGTCACACTCTAATGACCGTAACTTTGCTCCTAATTACGGCAGAATAAAAACTTAAATGTCGTTGCAAAGCTGAAGAATGGAGCTTTCTTTTGATATATTACATGACTTTATTGCGACAGGTTAAGGTTTCAAGGTCATTCACCGTGACTTTTGACCTTGAATATCTCAAAACACGCCCCCTTAGAATTTCTTCAAAAAAATATATATATTTAGCTCCAACACTATACTTCCACTATACCAAAACTTAGGTTGGCACCGCAATGGCAAGGTACTCAAAAAAAATCAGGAATGTTTACATGTTTACATTAGGAACTCCGTATGTTAAGTCAGTCATTTTCTCGACATCACCATTTTCGATTTTAATGAAATTTGATGTGAAGGACACATACAGCAAGATAAGTAATCCTGCAAATTTCTTTATTTGTATTGTTGAAATTGCGCAAAATATATTACTGTAAAAAAACGTTAATAAGTGCAAAAAATACGAAAACTTGTAACATGCAAACGCTTGTAATTTCTCTTCTAATTACGGTAGAATAAACGTTCAAAAACCAATGTAAAGAAAAAGAATAAAGCTTTCTATTAATATACTACATCACTTTTTTAAAGAAAGGTTATGGTTGAATATCTTAAAAGACACCACCTTAGAATTTCTTGGAAGAACAAGTATTTTATAGCTCTAACACTATTCTTCCACTGAACCAAAACTTAAGCTGGCACCACAATAAAAGAGTGCAATTAAGACAGTTTACATATTTTTCTTAAATGTTGTACATTACTTCTCTCTTACTATAATTTTTTATGTGTTATTCCTGAACTATGTATATTTTCTCAAATGAACAGGCTTCTCAAATAAGGACTAGAATGTAAAAACAATTTTTTTGATAAACATTATTTTTATCTGTAATTAGTAACAAATCTTGGAAATCAAAAACTGTAAGTTTTAGCCAATGACAATTACGATCACAACGATCAAAACAAAGATATACTCAAACTCAAGTGAATACAAGGTTGAAACAGTTTTGTTAAATCCAATAGAACTGGATATAGAGGATATTCACGGCTATGTTGTAGTGGTGCATGATAAGCATTGGTGGACTGGCTGTGTTTTGGATGTGATGTGAATATTCTTTTTGAAAAAGTCAAAGTAAGTTTTTTGCACCTACATGGACTATCTGAGTCATTCTTGTACCCACAGAAGCCAGATATTTTGGAAATGGACAAAACATCAGTAGTTGCGAAGGTTGACTTACAAACTGAAAGTGGTCTGACATATACTATCGAGCAAAGAGAAATGGAGATAGTCACCGAAAAGATGACCTCACTTTCTTGAGGTCTGAAATGTTATTAACTAAAGTGCTCCAGTACGTGTAGGTATTAAAAATATTTTCGAAGGTAACACAGTATCAGCCAATAAGATGTGGAAAGCTTAAAATTATCAAAATATATCTGCAGAACTGTAAGCAGGATGTATTACCTGTTAACTGTACAATGCCTATCCACTGTGGAGCCAGGCCTTCCTTCTTTTTCTTTTTCGAGGGATTACATTAAAGTCTTGTAATTAGAATTTCTGGTGAGTAATGAAATGATAAAACTCACTTTTTTCTTAAAATAATTCGAGGCTACTTAATTAGTTGTTATAGAGCTTTAACAGACAATTTTATTAATGTTGGAGCAGAATTTCTAACATTGTTTGTTAAAACAAAAAACTGCCTCTATACGGAAAGCTTTGTCGTTGGCTAAAACTTGCAGTTTTTGATTTCCAAGATTTGTTACTAATTACAGATAAAAATTATGTTTATCAAATAAAATTGTTTTTACATTCTAGTCCTTATTTGAGAAACCTGTTCATTTGTGAAAATATACATAGTTCAGGAATAACACATAAAAAATTATAGTAGGAGAGAAGTAATGTAAAACATTTTTTAAAACAATATGTAAACTGTCTTCATTGTACTTCTTTATTGTGGTGCCAGCTTAAGTTTTGGTTCAGTGGAAGAATAGTGTTAGAGCTATAAAATATTTTTCCTCCCAAGAAATTCTAAGGTGGTGTCTTTTAAGATATTCAACCTCAACCTTTCTTTAAAAAAGTGATGTAGTATATCAATAGAAAGCTTTATTCTTTTTCTTTACATTGGTTTTTGAACGTTTATTCTACTGTAATTAGAAGAGAAGTTACAAGCATTTGCATGTTACAAGTTTTCGTGTTTTTTTTTTTTTTTTTTTTGCACTTTTTAACGTTTTTTTACAGTAATGTATTTTGCGCAATTTCAACAATACAAATAAAGAAATTTGCAGGATTACTTATTTTGCTGTATGTGTCCTTCACATCAAATTTCATTAAAATCGAAAATGGTGATGTCGAGAAAATGACTGACTTAACATACGGAGTTCCTAATGTAAAACATGTAAACAATCCTGATTTTTTTTGAGTACCTTGCCGTTGCGGTGCCAACCTAAGTTTTGGTATAGTGGAAGTATAGTGTTGGAGCTATAAAATATATTTTTTTGAAGAAATTCTAAGGGGGCGTGTTTTGAGATATTCAAGGTCAAAAGTCACGGTGAATGACCTTGAAACCTTAACCTGTCGCAATAAAGTCATGTAATATATCAAAAGAAAGCTCCATTCTTCAGCTTTGCAACGACATTTAAGTTTTTATTCTGCCGTAATTAGGAGCAAAGTTACGGTCATTAGAGTGTGACAACTTTTCTCTTTTTTCGCACTTTTTACGCTTTTTTACAGCCCTGTATTTCGTATAATTTTTACAATAAAAATCTAAAAATTTGCAAAATTACTTATCTTGCCCTATGTGTCCTTCATACCAAATTTTTTGAAAATCGGAGATGGTCGGGTCAAGAAGGTGATTGATCTGACGTGGAATTGCCCTTCTATGTGTTGCTCCTTCGAAGAAAGTAAACAGATGAATTAACTTCGTCCCGATTTTAAAGGCGAAACGGATGCCATCCGACATGAATGGGACGACAAACGACATCATTCGATCGGAGACGACACAAATCGTCCTGGAATCGGGAGATGGAAAAGCGCATAGCATCTTTTAATGCATTTTGCGTGCTCCAATGTCGGATGACGATAATCGCTAACGATTTATCATTGTCGTGTAGGGAAGTGGAAAAGCGCCCTTAAGGCATGGACGTCGCTGCCTGCTGAACATTGAAGGGGACTTAGGAAAAATAGAAATGTTAAGAAAAATTCATGTTTTTTTAAAACATGTTTAGCCTTTGTAAAGACCAATGAACATTGCAATTTTCAAATAAGGACCACAAGGAGTCAAGGCCGTATCCAGAAAAAATTTTCGGGAGGGGCCCAGTTTTGCACATTGCCCAAACACACATACATTTTTGTGTGTGCTATGAGTATTTCTAGCTGACAGCCCCCCCCCCCACACGATATTTGATATGTGTGTGTTTTTTTTTTGTTTTTTTTTTTTCATTTCTTTATTCTTACTATTTTCTTGAACTGACCTTTATTGGAGATAGAGAGATATGCAATGAGAACTTTTTTAAGTGGAGTAGAATATGGGCGTAATTTTAGGGGGGCCGGGGGTTCCTCCCCCGGGTAAATTTTTGAAAAAAAGTTTTAAAATTCTGCATTTTGAGGCCTTATATGGGTCAATTAGGACTTCAAAAACATGTTGGAAAAGTAGGCAAACAACAATCTCATAAATTTTCTGCATTCTTTTGCAAATTAATATTAATCAAAGCATAAAAAAATGTTTAGTTTAACAAACGATTAACATTAAGCGACAGACAGGAAGGACAAGGGAGGAGAAAAGATTAACACATTATCACTTGCTTACATCGGTTTTCACTATAGTTACATAGTAGTTTTTGATCAGTTCCCCAACTAACCGACAGACACAGCACTTAGTAACATAAAATAACCAATAGTATAAAACACATAAAATTCCATAAAAGAGATAGTGTAGAGAGTTAAAAAATAATTAACGAGAGAGTAACATTCTGGCCATTTAGTTAATTCATAGTTTAATTATTTGATAAGAAATAGGATTGAAGCACTTTTGAAGGAGTTTCAAAAAGGTATTTATTGATTTTCAAAGACTCTAGAACAGTTAAAATTCTTTAAAACATTTCATTTTCATTTGCACTTTTCAGTCTCTGACGTTTTAATAGTTGTTTGGACAGTCTTACGAAATTGTTAAAACTTTGAAAGACACATCTTTTAAAGATTAAAAATAGATATTAAAAAATACTTATAACGACAATTTCTTTTTCAACACTAGTACTGCAGAAAACGAAAAAGAATACAGGTAGGGTCATGTTTTTTTTTTTCCTGCTTAACATATTAATAAAGGAATCAATTACAAAGTAACTTCTACAATATTGAATTAGGTATTTAATGAATAGTCAGAAATGAAACATGTGAGTCGCAAAAAATTATTTTTGAAAATATGCTACAAAAAATGCTGGAATATGATTTTTGCATTATGCAGAATATTTTTTTAATCAAGGAGCTGATTTTCGCGCAACTTGATGCCCACCAAGGGCGGATACAAGGGAGGGGCGATGGGGGCGATCGCCCCTCCCTTGAGGGACTCTTCCACGGCGGTTCTTAGATTTTGAAGTTCAAAAAAGGCAGTTTTAGTTGATTTTTGATGATATTAAGAGAAAGGGTGAGGATTCGGAGCTCTGATCTGGAAATTTTTCGAAATGGAAGACCAAAACATTTGTAACCAACATGTGTTAACAAGGGTGCATGGAGAAAAAAATGGGCAAGTAAGAAAAAAACACTCAATCGCTCCTCCCTTGGAACATTTCTGGATCCGCCCTTGATGCCCACCTACCCTCCATTTGTGTTAGAAACTTTAAAATTCAAGGTTTACAGCTACATTTAACAAAGTTTTCAAAGTTTTTAAGCATTTGCAAATGGATTTTTTTTAAAGTAACTTTTGTCTAAAATTGGTGAGCGTCCAACAAAGCAGAGGGTCTTCGAACGTATCCGTTTTTGTGTGGTCTTGTTGATTGAAGACATGCTTAGCTATTAAAATCCCTCGAGGATTACAAATGCTTATAAATGGGGACCAACAAAGCACCCTCTTAATTGAATCAGGGCGCTGAGAAGCAATCTCAGCCTAGTTGGAAACTAGGCTCCTGGCGATTAGGGGGTAAGAATCTGGGTGGTGTAAGTTTTATAAATTTTAAGGGGGAGGGAAGGGGGGCGCTAATCAAACTGACAAGTAGCTTGCCTTGAGCCTGAATTGAATTGGGAAAGAGAGCTGGAAGTGCTAATGAGTGTCTTGTTTTCAAGTTTGTTTTGCAGCTAATGAGAATTTGAATTGTCTTTTTTTTTTTTTTTTTTTTGTACTTCTTCAAACTTTCACTTATTTAATAGAAAAAAGGGAAAAAAAAAACTTTTTTTTTTTTGCCATTTGAAATTTAAAAAAAAAGAAAATGCTTTTTTGCTTGACATTATAAAACTTTTCGGGTTTCGGGGGGGGGGGGGGCTCGGGCCCGTCGGGCCCCCCCTCTGGATACGGCCTTGCAAGGAGTCATATTCTGACCCGTAGAGGGGACAAAAAGGTTGGGGGGGTATGAAATTGCCGACCCCTTATTAATTTTAAAAAGAGGGAAATGAATGGGTTCAGCTTCTTTTGTAAGAGGGAAGTCATAACTAGATCAGAGAGTTGAGAATGTGTTCCTAATCCTAAATGCATCATTTACCCAGAAGTAAGGGGGTGCGGGGGTCTTTTTTGGAATTTGTGGTCTTAAAAATGCATTTTTAACCGACTTCAAAAAAGGAGGAGGTTCTCAATTCAAAGCGTATACTTTTTTTTTTTTTGTTTGTTCGCACATATCATCTGATCTACTGAACCGATTTGAACGATTTTTTTTTAATCGATAGAAGATGGTGTAACTTAGGTACCATGTACTCATATGACGATATTTGTTCACTAGAAAAAAAGTTATGATCGAAAAACTAACATTTCATGGTCATTTAAAACAATATGTGTTATTGTAAATCCGTAACTCAATAAGCGACCCGATGGTCAAGTGGTTTTGCGCGTCAGGTTGAAGTTCCTGATGGAATGAGATCGAGTCCAGGTCTGCAAGGATTTTTTTGAACATCTGCATGTTTTTTCTTTTTGAATGATTTAATGATTGCAATGTCCTTATGCAGGTACATCCCCCCATGGGGATCTACCCCGTATTTTTTTATGGTACAAAATGACAGTTTTGGTCGGATCTTTGTCAAAATTGGCAATGGGGTCCTTCAATGCTGTAGAATTTTCTTACGGACGTTTGCGCCATTTTGGGGGGCTTTGAATCGATTGTGGCAATAAATGGTTTTTGATTTGCGGCACTTATATTATTTTTTCAAGAATTATATACCGTAAATCAGGGTTACTTGGACCCAGAAGAGGGCTACTTGAGCCCACAGTAAAATGATAAAATCTGGGTTTGGTACTAGCGTTAGAGACTGCAGAGGACTTCTACCTAGTGGAGAAACGAGGAACTACGTGCAAGTCTTCAACTAGTAGGTACCAAACCTAGATTTTATCATTTTATTGTAGTGGGCTCAAGTAACCCCCTAGGGTCCAAGTAACCCTGATTTACGGTACACAATCAATTATGTTAATTTTTGTACCTTTATAAAATTCTGTATTTTATGCCTTGCATTTACGTCAAATTCAAGAAATCGAAAAACTAAAATTTCATGTTATTTAAAACAATATGTGCTATCGTAAATCCTTACTGCAATGAGCGACCCGATGGTCAAGTGGTTAAACGCGTCGGGTTGAAGTTCCTGATGGAATGAGATCGAGTACAGGTCTGCAAGGATTTTTTTGAACAGTTAGATGGTTTTTTAACTATATTTTGATTTTTTTAAGTGCATTTACACTAAAAAGAATGAAATAAAATATTTTTGGAAAAAAAAAATAGAACCGACTTCAGTTGGAAATTGCTCTAAAAAGTAAAAAATAATTTTTTTCATTGAACACCATCGAAACTACTTTTAAACATAAGTTTTGAAGTCGGCGCAAAAACAATGTATAGATTCATACGCAACTACAATTCAACTATAAATATAAATTTTAATGGATTCATTTCATTGATTACCACACATTCGTGTAATGGTACAAATATTCTGCTTTTAATTTTCAATGGTTTCTCTGAAAAAATGTTGGCAAAATATGGTTAAATATCATTTTACCTATCGTTTTTGCGCCGACTTCAAAACTTATGTTTAAAAGTAGTCTCGATAGTGTTCAATGAAAAAAATTATTTTTTACTTTTTAGAGCAATTTCCAACTGAAGTCGGTTCTATTTTTTTTTCCAAAAAATATTTTATAAACGATCTTTAGTAATGTTATGGGAGAAGAGGTTCGCGTGCGCTCATCCGTCCATTTTTCGATATCGAAACGTTAAAAACTCAAATATTAACTCTGAGGGCCCTGCTCCACATCAGCAGAAAACGCGAGCGTAAAGCAGAAACGTAAAATGGGTTAAATAGTGTTCCTATGGAAAGTACCCGGATTTTCGGTTTCTGCCTTTGGTTTCGGTAGCGTTTTCCGCTGATGTGGAGCAGGGCCCTGACTGTGCTATGGAAAGAGGGGATCGGGGATTTTTTTGAAATTATATTCCTAAAAACGCAATTTTAGACTATCTTTGTTGATAAGACGCAGATTAGAGATTCGAGTTCCCTCTTTTCGGAAAAATTATTTAAATTGTAAGACCTTAAAAACGCATTCTAAACAATTTTTGGCAATAGTAGTAGTTGAAGAGGTTCAGAGGCGCTTTTCTAGATATTTTTGGAAATTAAAATTTCTGGAACTTTTTCTGAAAATTTAACTGTAAAAACGCAGTTTTAGACTATCTGCGTAGATGTTAGGGGAAGGGAGATTTAGGGCCCACCCTGGAACTTTTCCAAAATTGAATGGTCATGGGTTATTCCGACGAAAATGGTACAAATCATGTCCGAGACTTTAGAATTTTTTAAAATCAATTTTAATAACTACCACCCATTAACTGTATTTTTTATTTGTTCTCCATTTAATTTTGTGCCATCAAGTATCAATTGATTTGGTATAATCCATTTAGAAATGACACAAAAAAAAATTATCTTTGTCAGAAGAAGGAGAAAATGGCGTGTCCCAGCTTCAAAATGCTAGAATTTCAAATGTGATTTAATATTAAACTGAAATGTAAGAACAAAATAAATGACACTGCACTGCACAAAAGATGCTTCTGACACCATTTCTGCAGATTATTACGCAAATGAAAAAAAAATTCCCCGAAAAACACTACTATTTATCCATGTCCCTAGATTTTCTATGTTTCGAATTGTCCACTCTGTTATATGCCTTTTGGAAATAAAATAAACAATTGCATTCAATCTTATATATTTTTTAAAAATATAGGTAGTACACTAGGTGGCCAAAAGTATCCGGACACTTTCAAAAATTCACATTCTTACATATAGCTCGAGAAATAAGTGATCAATTGTTCTTTAACTTTAGTCATACAAAATATAGACTTCACCGAACATTTCCAAGTTGAAATTAAATTACCCTTGCATTTGGGGGACGACAAGAAGGGGGTTGAAAGAAAAACCGCTTTTTGACCATAACTCTTCGAAAATAGCTCGGAATAAGCTATCAATTTCAGTGATTAATTAGCATACTATGTATAATTACTGTACAAATTTTTATGAACGTACCACTCTTACTTCTGAAGATATGAAACATTTTTGAAAAAACGGCAATTTTATTTGAAGGGTTTTTGCTCATAACACGCAGAGTTTTTGATCAAACCTTATCACAACTTTAGAAAAGATGACAAAATACAAGAGAAAGAACATACTAAAGCGGTAAATAAAAATATTAAAAATTCGATGAGATATGAACGTTAAAAGGAAATAATTTTTCACGGCGCATGCGCGAACGACAGAAATTTATAACTACAAAAATATTGTAGCCTGATTTATACTGCATCTTATAAAAAAAGTTTCAGTTGAATATCATGAAAAATGAAAAAGATATCAGCGATCTAGTGAGCTGTATTTCATTCAGTCGCAGACAATACATAAATAGTGAGGGGTTGTCCACAAATAGTGTGGTGACAATCGATCATTTTTTTTCAATGTTAAATTGTATACAGTTTGAAAATTTATATTCGGCATAGAAGTCACATTTCGTCTGTTCGGCCAAAAAGACCTTATACGTACGTTTCCAAAAGTATCCGGACACCCTCTGAAACGTTGGTTTTGAAAGACGACGCAATAACCTTTAATTTAAAAATAGCTCTTTGTGGACAGACCCTCACTATTTATGTATTGCCTGCGAATGAATGAAATACAGCTCACTAGATCGCTGATATCTTTTTCATTTTTCATGATATTCAACTGGAACTTTTTTTATAAGATGCAGTATAAATCAGGCTACAATATTTTTGTAGTTATAAATTTCTGTCGTTCGCGGCTGCGCCGTGAAAAATTATTTCCTTTTAACGTTCATATCTCATCGAATTTTTAATATTTTTATTTACCGCTTTAGTATGTTCTTTCTCTTGTATTTTGTCATCTTTCCTGAAGTTGTGATAAGGTTTGATCAAAAACTCTGCGTGTTATGAGCAAAAACCCTTCAAATAAAATTGCCGTTTTTTCAAAAATGTTTCATATTTCAGAAGTAAGAGTGGTACGTTCATAAAAATTTGTACAGTAATTATACATAGTATGCTAATTAATTACTGAAATTGATAGCTTATTCCGAGCTATTTTCGAAGAGTTATGGTCAAAAAGCGGTTTTTCTTTCAACCCCCTTCTTGTCGTCCCCCAAATGCAAGGGTAATTTAATTTCAACTTGGAAATGTTCGGTGAAGCCTATATTTTGTATGACTAAAGTTAGAGAACAATTGATCACTTATTTCTCGAGCTATATGTAAAAATGTGAATTTTTGAAAGTGTCCGGATACTTTTGGCCACCTAGTGTATAATGCCGTGATTAGCTTGCTACATTGAATTATGTATATGTAGTCAACAACCAGGGTGAACCTCATTCTTTTCTTATGATAGTTAATTCGAACTGTTGGATGTCCACACTGTTGGAGCCGATTTCATGATGAAAAAAATAGATTTCTCTTGAAATTTCAGACGGACTGACAGTTTTAGGCTGTTTATTTCACTTTATGCTTGTTCTGTGATTCTAACTTTTCTTTGTGATTATACAGATATTTTTAAAGGCTTATTTGTCCACTCTGTTAAACAAAGTGGTCAAAATATTTAAAATCATTTCATAAATAAGTCATGTACTAGTTATTTACACTTCATTATACACAAATAAATAGAAACTCAATAAAAATAAATATGATTAGTTGGTGAAAATTATTTAAATTGATAATCTTAAGTAAAGAGTTTCAGACATGATTTGTACCATTTTCGTCGGAATGACACTCATCTTTGATAACTTAAAGAGGACAGACAAATATTCGAAAAGCGTGATTTCAGTTGACTTTCAATGATGTTAGGGCAGGAATTTTCGAGAACTCTCCTTCGGAAACAAAAGTTTAACCCCTTTAGAACGAAATATAGAACGATCCTAAATGTTGTTGACAAAAGACAGAGAGGGAAACGGAGAAGCCTCTTTTTTTATTGAGAGATATGTTTATTCAAGCTGAAACAGCAAATGAATGAATAAAAAAAAAAAAAAATAGGGTTATAGGGTATACCGACCAGTGAATGACCACCACCCAGTGAATGACCACTTCGCAGTATTTCTTTAAAAATAAGGTTCTAAATTATTATTTTTCTAGATAAATTGGCTTCAATAGCTTTCTTCCTTCAAATTCTGAGCTATCTGATACCTAATTGATTATTTTGGTCATGTATTTTTCTAGTAAAAAATTATAGAATGTTTACAGCCGTGCGCCATTTCTTTTTCTGTTCTAAAATAATAAGGATGGTTTTGTGTATACAACTACTTTGATTCGCATTAATTGTATTTATAAATTATTTTTTTTAATTATACAAAAGAATCATTTAGTATGTATATTCAGGGTATGATTTTAATTGTTTCAATCTTTATAGAATGTGTAGATTTTAGCTTTACGGGGTGGTCACTCACTGGGTCAGAAAAACTCTGAAAAGCCAGTGAATGACCAGCTGTTCATTCACTGGGATTTTAATGTTGTTTTGAAAAATTAAAGAAAACTACTGCGGTTTTTATTGCTTTAATTCATCTTGCACATTAACAGCTGAGCATACAGAAAACCTCTTAGAGCGGCCACCTCTACTAAGCGGAGACCCCTCTTAACGGCCAATTTTTCGTGGCACGGATATTTTACCCAATGGACCTAATGTTAAAATTTCCCCTTGCAGTGACAACCCCCCAACCCCTCTGAACGGCCACTGAGTTGTTCGTCACTTCAGTTTTTCAAAAAATATATGCTCGCTTCCTGTTTTTAATCCTTTCGTCACGTTTTTGACTGTCATCTCTCTAGAAGTAATGCCAGCATTCAGACAAAATTCGATATTTAGGTACGGTTGCCCAGAGAACCATCATGCGAATAGTGTAATAATGCAAAAAGTTTAAATAGTTAGCAATCGAAAGAACATATCAAGACATCTTTGGGGGGGGGGGGATTTATTTGCCCTCGTCAGCCCAATGTCGAGATATAATTTTATAAAGTCTGGCGAAGTTTTTTAAAAAAGAGTTAAATTTAAAGACTTGTCGAGAAATTGATCACCCATTTTAACCGTTTGCATGTGCATGACGACTATCTACAAATCACGTAAAAGATTTTTGTCGTTTTACACTGAAACTCGCTAAATTTGGAATATTTTCAAAAACATTTCGGCAGATTTTAAAACCTTACCTGCCACCAAGGCGGCTCGTGCAATCCGCCTGCAGCAGGTTGATGCACACCGCCTTCGGCGGCGTACTTCGGGTTTTCAGTGAAGCACACGACTAGAACAATTTCATTCTCAACAATGTATTTCGGGGGCTTCACGGTGGTCAGCATGGTGGCCTCTTGAACCGATGCATTTTATATTAGAAGAGGCTCGCTAAGAGCCTTTTTTGAGATTGACGTTTTCCCTCGGACCGAGTGTCAAAAAACTACCTAAGCTATTCGCTTTCCGTGCTTGACATTCCCGTCTACAAGCTACTTTTGTGTTGAAAATTTTTGACAAAGAGAGGGGTTGAGAATTAGAGAAAGCTTGGTTTTGGAAGGGAAGAACCAGAGGGAGAATTTAGCACTGTGCCAAATTCTCCCTTTGTTTCTTCCATTCGAATTTGCTCTTGCCCACGCAGACGTGCTTAAGAATTTACATTTTAATGAAAAGCTCTGCTTAATAAATTCGGACAATTATGTAAAGTAACCAAACATATGAACTTAAAAATTACGAATCTTTCGATACCTGGTTCGATGTTCAGTTCACTGGCTTTCGGGAGAAGTAAGAAAAACATAGATTGATACATACATACACTCAGTTTTTACAAAAAAATATTTTGATGACAGGGTCACGAGGTCAAATAACTTTTGTGCGTAGCATTTTAGACATTTTCCAGCACATATAAAGAAATGGTAAACGTGGAGAGTAGTTCTTTCAAATGTAAAGAAAATTGATGTAATTTTATTAGCGTCTGTGATCTAAAATTGCATAAAACTGCATGGAATGTGTGTGAAGAACAAACATACAATATAATAGTGCCACAGAGTGATAAAGTAAACACTTCAAACAATTACAACCCCCACTTTGTCTCAGACTAATGCAAGAGCTGTTTTGCAGTATTCATCTTTTAAATATCCACAATTTTAACATTATTCAGTGAATAATTCACTCAATATCGCCGAAAGCGCCAAATTAAAAACAAATTCGAAAAAAAAGTCATTTTTTTGCCAATTTTGTCGCCAACATGGCGATATGTCGCCAAGTTGGCGACGAAAAATTGGAGACCAGAAGTAAAGCATCTATCAGCATGAGGGTTGCTAAATTACAACATCATTTAATTCTGTACTGTAATTAACATATTTTCCCCAAACAGGGGTAAAAGATCCCCTTGGGAACATTCAAATGTAACCAAAAGGTTAGGCGCATAACTAGACCCCACTCAAAGTTCACATGCGAAATTTCAATCTTCTACGCCACACAGTTTTTGAGTTATGCGAGATACATACATAAAACATGAATACATACCTACATACGTAGAAAGCCGTCATGTATTTTTTTGTTGTCCATACGTTCGTAGGTACAAATGCATGTGCAAATAGGCCGAAAAAACTACTCAGCATTCAGTAATGCGTGATTAAAAAAACATTTTAGATCAAAAATTGATGGGAAGTTTTTCCGCGATTGCAATACTACCTTTACGATGTAAAAGAAAGTTCGAATAAATAAATAAATAAATAAATAAACCCGAAATGTAATACATAAATAAACACTAAAAGTAATGGATCACTACATGCCATATAAAAATATACAAAAGTGAAAATATCTAAAACCAACTTCAAGTATTTCTAACTCAAAATTTAAGGTGGTCATTCACTGGTCAAATTAGAGGTCATTCACTGGGTCAGAGGTGGTCATTCACTGGGTCTTTGCGCCATTTTTCCTTCGGACACCCCAAAAAGCCGGAAGCGGTACCTTTCAAGTTCCATCATTTTTTTTACGCATTTACATAGATCAATAAAACTATTTAAACTATCACGAACAAAATATTACAGTATTGAAAATTACTACGATTTTTTAAAAATGAAATTTTGCTTAAATGGTCATTCACTGGTCTGTCTACCCTACTCCCACATCTCACATTTTATGCTCACGTTTACTTTATTCAAAATTCATACATTTGTAACAATGCAAAAGCTTAATTAGTGCTTGAAGAAGTATTAATGTTGTTCATCCCGCTTTATCGCGTCATTATTTTTTCTTTTGATAAAAACAAATAATTAGAAACGATAAAATAGAAATTTTTAGGGGGAAGACTGTCTAAAAGTTCTGACTTCTTAATATGCAGTGTAATTTGCCACGAAAAAAAATCCTTTTTATAATTCATCTGGCATTTTGATCTTCAACGATATGTGAGAAATCTTTCTAATATTATTATTTTTTGATTTAATTGATTTTTTATTATTGCTTCTTACCCTCTCCTCCATACAAGCATTTGTTTTGCTTCAATTGTGCCTATGCTGAGAACGATACTTTCACTTAATTTTGAAAGTTCCATTTTGAAATTTATATTTTTCAGCTGAAAATTAGGTTTGAAAATTTCAATTTAAAATAATTTGTAAGGAAGATAAATAACTTGCTTTTTTTTAATGATAATTCAGTCCTTTTTACAAATTTTCATAGAAATGCAGCGATAAAATATTTTGTCGGTTCCAACTTTTTAAAATGAATTTAGTTATCTGAATAATACTCAACTAAACAAGCCTTATTATTTCATCACTTAAAAGAATTTTTGGGCATGTAATTTTTAAGTAAAAAGAAGAAGGTAATAAACAATGGAGTTATGTTGAATGCTAATCGCTTGAACTAATGACAATTAAAATGAAGTATGTCAAAAATAGCACATGAAAAGTAACTGATAAATAAAGAAAGCGAGAAAAAAATCAAATCCTATAGAATATCAGCAACTGCGACGATGATTAAAAAAAACTAAAAAAATAAAAGAAAAAAAAAAACAAGCCGCGAACCGTCACTAACAGAAACAAAATCTTCATTTTCAATTCGCAATGAATTTACATACATTTATTTTCTCCGTAATAAAAATATTGTACAAAGAAGTTAGAACAGTAATTTTTCTTTCCAAAACTTTTCATTTGTACCTTTCTATGTTTGAGCTTTTGATACTATTTCTAGACTTATTATGTAATATCATGAATGCAGTATAATTCTAAAAAATAAATAATAATAAAAACATATTAAACTTATCTCAAAAGAAAACGTCGTTGATTGAACTATATATAGGACAAACGAACATTCGGGAATCAGTTCCAGGAGCGAATGACGTTAATGAAACTATCTAGTCCATTCTGGTCAGTAGTGGGTATCTTACCAAAAAAAAAAACGAATAAAGAAAACACAGCTGTACAGCTGGCGTGAGAAAACTAGGCAGGGCGAGGCAGAGCAGGCCATAAAACCACCCTCCGCCTCAGCCCGCGATCCTTATCAGAGATTTTAAGGAAGCATCAGTTTCGAAGAATTTTATGTTGTCCTAGCAGTTCAAGGATCAAGTGACCTAACCAAGGAAAACACAAGAAACCCCCTCTAAGATTTATTTATTACTTCTGCTGTCCCTGTCCCAGCGGGGAGTGATGGAGTGGGGTATGGAAAGGGAAAGTTTCTATTGTTAAGTGGAGGAATTTGATCTAACTACGTATAGTCCAGTCAAATTAGGTCATGAACTGGACATTCAAAAAATACAATTGCCACCTATGCCAAGTTGTTCAGTATGATGAGGAGATAATGTATAAAAAAGTCCCACGAATTTGAGCGTCGGGTTTGGGAGTTATGGGGGGGGCGAAGAAGGGGCTTAAAATGCTGATTATTGCTTTATTTCAGCTCTATCTCAATGACTTCCTTTGCACGAAAATGTTATTGTATATAAAATTAAAGATGTTACATATTTCTTATGTTTCAAGTAATATTTTTGCGTCAGTCCGTTCTTCGTGGGGGGCGGGGGGTGCCCCCCATTTCTTTTTTTTTTTTTTTTGAGCTTTCCACTTTAAAAATGCAAAAGCATATGCGCAGATTTTAATGTTTTATATGCCATATTTGAATACATCCCCCCCATCCCCTCCCCAAATAATGGAAACTATTGACCAGATCGGAGCAAATCCCAGGATTTTTCAGCGTTTTTGATACATTTCAAAGTTTATTTCTATCAAATATTAATCCAGATAAAGTTGAAGGGAGTAATTAAATGTTTTTGAAACATGATTTAGACCATCAGTTTGATATCTAAAGCCCACTGTCAACATTAGCGTCACAAAGTCCTCCAAGTGAAACGATACCTCTGGGGGTGCTAGGGCCTATGGTTTGCTCGACCCTAGGTTCTGGTTCAAAATTAAGAACAGAGCGCTCTTCAGGGCCCTATCCCGGTTAAACCACTAAGCTGGTAGGTACGGGGGACCCTGGAGGGTGAAATGAAATGAAATGTGTTCCTATCTGCCTCGCTGGTAAAAACTGAAAACATAGCTGAATTAAAGTAAAACAAACGACAGAAATCTTTTAGTTTAAAAACTGCCTCTTTTGCTAGATGAAGTCTTTTTTTCCTCTTTTCCTACATCATAAATGAATAATTAATTTGGAGGACACATCTCGTAAGTATTTAACACATACACATATTGAAAATAAAAATTATTTTAACATAAAAACTTAAATGATTACACTTTTTTTTAAATTTTGTTCATTGTAAAATTCTCACAAGTTTAGCAATTCACTGATTTTTTAACTACATTTTAAAACTTTTTAACATATCTATTTCCTTAAATATGCAATCTTATGCACATTATATTCGGAACTTTTTATATTCAAAGTATTCTAACAACTGAATATTTTATATTTATATATTTACAAAAATTATTTATTTACCAGACTGTCAGTATTAAAACGCATCTTAACGGGGCAAAGGCAGTGATCATAACCAACGACTGGTCTATATGTCTATCTATTTTAGTACTGATCTGAATGGACACATATATAGACAAGTAAATTAAGCAGCAAAGTGAACCGCTGAGTGCTCTTAATTGTAACCGGAAACGAAATTTTTTAGTGTAAATTAGGGAATCTTTTTAAGACTATGATACCCCTTTTTATGAGAAAACGATGATGATACTGGAAAATACCCAGATGTTTTCGGTGTACTTAGTATATGACCATTTTGAAGTTCAAGCTGGATACCTGCTCTTTTCCAGAACGTTCGACCTTACGGATTTGTCGGGGGCTCTGTTCAGCCATGTGTCTTAAATACGGAACAAAAATTGGTAATGTATTATCCATTTGGTATTCATTTTATCGGTGGTCCAAAATTGCAAATGACGGTGCCAAGTACGCAGTAGCAAAAATAATTTAGGATTGCTATAGAAAAATTCGTAATAAAACCATCGACAAAAAAAAATATTAAGGTAGGTACTTCCTATTTATTACCACAGCTCTCAAAAATTCAAAAAAAAAAATGCACTCTTGAATTTATTTCTTACTCAGTAATGCAACTGAACTAAATTATTGTCAACTTTTTTGAGATGCAAATCTGTACCTCAGAACCAGACTAACGTAAGTCCATTTTCGTCATTTTTCAGTAGAGGGGAAAAACGATGTATTCGACAATCGTTTTTCCCCTCTACCGAAAAATGACGAAAATGGACTTACGTTAGCCTGGTTCTGAGGTACAGAAATAAGGTCCGCCCTTTAATTTATTAGGGGGGGGGGCGATTGTGGGGGATGTACTAAAAATGGCATGTAAAACATTAAAATATCTGCGCAGATACTTTTGCATTTTTAAAGAGGAAAGCTCAAAAAAAAATTTCTTTTTTTGGGAGGGGGGGCACACCCCCCGCCCCCCTCGAATGACGGACTTGCGCAAAAATATCACTTGATACTTAAGTAATATGTACCATCTTTAATTTTATATACAATAACATTTCCGTGCAAAGGAAGTCATTGAGATAGAGCTCAAATAAAGCAATTATCAGTATTTTAAGCCCCTCCTTCGCCCCCCCCATAACTCCCAAACCCGACGCTCAAACTCGTGGGACTTTTTTATACGTTATCTCTTTATCATACTGAACAACTTGGCATAGGTGGTAATTGTATTTTTTGAATGTCCGGATTCGGCCTTTTTTTGACCTAATTTTACTGGACTAGTAGTGATGGGTTTTGTAGGAGAAAAATGATCCAAACGATGCTAAAAGCATCATAAGACTCAATAACTCAGACGGTCTTTTAAGTAGATACCCAAAGTTTCGTTATTTTAGTAAAGATTGGAGTTATAATTTTATTTAGATTTAGAAATGAAAGTCCCGATTTTTTTTTTTTTTTCAAAATTATTATTTTAAGATATTCAGGGAGACTTCTGACGAGTTCAAAATATTGGGGGGGGGGGGGACATATCCCCCTCGTCCCCCCCCCCCCCGCCAACGACGGCCGTGCCTTAAGGCTTAAAGCCCGGTTTCCTAGGAGTGAAATCGTCGATCTCTGGCGAGGCGACAGACGCCGCCGCCTTCTGCGCATGCGCCTGAGCCGCAGAGTGACGTCGCTTCACGCCACGCTCCAATCAAACTGGTTCTGATTCCAGCGTGCGTCGCGCCCGGCGTCAGCGACGATTCTAGGAAACCGGGCCACCGGCTTTAGTTTCCTAGAATCGTCGCCGACGCCGGGCGCGACGCACGCTGGAATCAGAACCAGTTATAGATTGGAGCGTGGCGTGAAGCGACGTCAATCTGCGGCTCAGGCGCATGCGCAGAAGGCGGCGGCGTCTGTCGCCTCGCCAGAGATCGACGATTTCACTCCTAGGAAACCGGGCCTTTCGACTGCAGTTTCGTGCTTATTATGTTTATGTTATGCACTCATCAGCATAAGGTAGAAATTAAACGAGCTGGGGGCAAAAATCCCGTTATAGAGCAAAGAAAGCCAACAAAAACTGGTAGCTAATCTGAAGTTAGAGCACCAGTGAGCGACCGCATTTGGTACGGTACAACTCGAAAAATTTGAGGCAAAGCTTGTGTATAAAGCAGTAAGTAACCACCCCTAAGCCAGGGCTAAAGCAAAAACATGCAATACACCACCAGCTCTTTCATTCCATCTATGGACTGCAGTTTCGTGCTTATTGTGCACTCATCAGCGTAGAATAGGAATTAAACGAACTGGAGGCAAAAATCCTCTTATAGAGCAAAGAAATATGCAAATGTGTTTGTTTCACTAAATAACTTCTAGCACAGTTTCTCCCCTAAAATGGTGTAGCCTCATTGATAAGAATGCAAATTTTTAAAAAAGTGGTTCAAAATAAAAAATGAACATTTTGCAAAGCTAAATCTCAGAGGTGGGATTATTTTTTCATTATGGCGTGAAACAAATCTTCGTTTTAAAAGTCAAAATACGACCTTGAAAAACACATACACACTAAAATATGTTGTTTTTACAGTATAATACAGCTAATGTTATAGTGATTTACAGTAATAAAATGAAAAAATTGCCAATTTTACAGTAGTAAACTGCAAAATTGCTAGTTTACAGTAAGAAACTGTAAAATCGTGTTTTACAGTTTATTACTATGCATTTTACAGTTTTAAACTGGAATCTCTGATTTCAGTATCATACTGTAAAAACAATAATTTATTTTTTACAGTGTAATGATTATGAAATTTGAAATAACTCTATTTTAATATTTTTGATACTGACATTTAAGAAGGGTGTTGCCATTAAAATTATTTTTTAAGACAGTTTTAAAGTATCTTTTACTTATTCATGGATTGCTTCAGTTAGTAACTTTTTTCATGAGTTACATTTATTACATACATTTATTAAATATGAAAATATTGGGGAAAAGTTTAAATAAACATATTTCGCATCTATCATTTTCTACTGCTAAATCGATGAAAATTTCAGAACAAATTTGGACTTTTTAATATGATGAAAAACATGAAATTCAAGGTAATTACAACAATATTCACTTTAAAGAACAATTACGTTAACAATAAACATGCCCTATCCCTCTGTTGTGGAAGGAAATGATGGGGCGCGTTTATAAAACTCAAAATGTGCGCATAATTTTCAAAAATATTGTGAGAAAAAAAAATATTGTGAAAAATGACAAAGAGAGTGTATAAGTCGTGTATGTTTTGTCAGATATTGATAAAATCTATTTTATCAAACATAAGATTTTCGTGAATCCCTATCAAATGAAAAATATTCCTGCGCTCGAGAAGTTCTACCAACAATTTTTGGCGTCGCAATCTACTTATATTAAAAACTGAGTATCTTTCTAACTATCTTTCTTTCTATCTTTCTAACTATCTTTCTATGTCACGCTTCTTTCTCCTGAACGCCAATGACCTGAAAGTCGAACCAGGTACCGATAGATAGGTAATTTTTCAGGCTTCATTAGTTTCAATTGATATAATTATACCATTTTAATTAGCGAAGATATCAATTGATAAGTAGTCAAGTTTGAAGCGATTAAGCCTAATAAATGATTAAATATGAAATCCATTCTTGCAAACCGTCGTTGCTATGAAACAGTATAATAACAATGATAATGAGAATTTTGAATGAAGGCTTAACTAAATCAAACACGAAACTCATAAGCGGACCACTTACGTAGAATTTTTATCGCTAGCTACTGGTAATATTTTGAAACATTCATTTGTTGAAGAGCCATCTACTTATATTAAAAACTGAGTATCTATGTCTGCTTTTTTCCTTTGAGCGACCTGAACTTACTGAAACTTTCCTCACCATCTTGAAGGCGTGAAGCATCTCAATAATTCGAATGATTTTTTTATATAGGAAAAAAGTAAAGGCGTGAAGCGCCTGTAAGCGAGCCGCCTTGGCGGGGAGTAATTTCTTTAAATTTTTTTCTCACTACTTTCAGGGCACGAAGTGCCCGTGCAACGCCGGGCCACGTGCGTGGTATGTCTTGAAATCGAATGAACATTAAATTATATCAAATAATATAATTTCAGAATGAGGTAAAAGTTAGAGAGGGGGGACGTTATGCATCAGCATGCCGCAGGAAGCTAATCTAGCTGCCCTGGCAGCTAGTTTTGCAATAAAATCTGTAAAAAAAAAAAAAAAAAAAAAAAAAAAAAAAAAAAAAAAAAAAAAAAAAAAAAAAACAGCATAATTAAGCATAATGATTCAGTCTCACGTATTAAAGGGTTGTCTCAACCCTGAAAAATTAGCGAGCACCAACTACCGTCGAGTGAGAACAAATAGCAATCGAGATTGATAAAAAAAGGCCAACTTTCTGTAAAATTTCAATTTACCAAAAAAAAAAAAAAAAAAAAACACAGTGTATTCGACAAGACATTTGATTAAACAATTAATAGAAATCACATCTTTCTCAGCATTAATAGTCCAGAGGTGATTTGACTAATTTATGTATTTTTGGTACTTCAAAAAGAAGAAAACTATGGTGCTTTTTTTTTAGTGAAAGTTTCACCTGTATTTCTACCAAAAAGAAATAGAGCACACCATGGATTGTATACGTCTTTAAATATTTCACATTTGTTATGCTTTCTAAAAAAATCTACCTACTAAATACATATTAAATCGTAAAATTCAATTTTTCTAGAAAAGAACTTGAAAAAACTTCATTTCTTTTCAGCCACCTCAAAATTTCTGAAGTTTTTACTTATCTATAACTAAGGTTGAGTATGAGTCATTCCATATAAAATCGACAAATTTTCAGAAATTTCCGTGCCGCACCATTTTTGATTTTGATCATACTTGGTAGGAAATATGCACCAATATTCTGTACCTCCAAACTGTTTTATTTTTTTCTCGAAAAAATTTTATTCTCGAGATATAGCCATTTTTTTCTTCCGGCGATGAGTAAAATTCGGCATTTTTGATCTTTTTTCTAACAGCTCTGGTAAATTTACTTAAAGTGGTAGAAAGATCAAACATGGCTTATTTTGAAGCTAAAAGAATGAACTTTCATTTGTGCATAAAAAGAAACGGTTTGGGTTAAGCCTAAATATAAATTTTCCCGTGTCAATTCGCGGTTCAAAAAGTGCCGTTTTCGTCATTTCAAGCATGAAAAAATATATGAAGGACTGACAGTGGGGTTCTAATTTTTTTTCTCTTGCACCCAGTTATAGATACTAGAAGCACAGAAAAAAGTTAGATGATACCAGTAGTCTTTCATTATGAAAAAATTGCTTAAACTTGAGAAAAAATGAAAATTGGCCTTTTTCACTCCCCAAAAACGGCCTGTGGAACAGGTAGTAAAAATTTACAAATGCATGGAGTAAAAAGGTGTTACATTGCCCTTTAAAATGAAACAAAAACTGTCTTGTTATTCCAAGGCATTAAAGAGATATAAGCTTTCAAACTTTGAAAAAAAATGAAAAATATCCTTTTTCACTCCCCAAAAACGGCCTGTGGAACAGGTAGTAAGAATTTGAAAATGTATGGAGCAAGAAGGCATTACATTGAATTTTAAAAGGAAACAAAAACTGTCTTGTTATTCGAAGGCATTAAAGAGGTATAAGCCTTCTAAGTTAGATGATTATTATGAAAAAATACATTAAACTTGAGAAAAAATGAAAAATGGCCCTTTTCACTCCCCAAAAATAGCCTGTGGAACACTTAGTAAAAATTTGCAAATGCATAGAGGAGGAAGGCGCTACATTGCCCTTTAAACCGAAACAAAAATTGTCTTGTTATTCTCAGGCATCAAAGAGATAAGGCCCTCTGAAAATTGAAAATAATTGCTTTAACTTGTGCTAAAAAATCTTGCATGAATTTTCAATTTTCAGAGGGCCTTATCTCTTTGATGCCTGGGAATAACAAGATAGTTTTTGTTTCGATTTAACTCTCGTGGGTTCCTTGGGGTCATATGTGACCCCAATGCAATTTCTGTTTCATATATCTTGTTAATCAACCATTTGTTTTTAATGGCATTTTGTGGCTTTTATTCTTCTAGTTTTCTATTTAAAATATTGCTACTAATGTGTTTTATTTTTCCCGAATTGCATTTTTTGCACACAAGACTCTTGGGGTCACTTCCCCAGAATGCCAAAAAAAGAGGACGTTGCAACTCTTGTCCAAGAGAACTGGAGAGAAAATGAATCGACAAATAATGTCATAAGTGTTTGAAATCCACTTGCAAAAAATCACGTTTTTTCAGGTCTGTAACAGTTGTAAATAAATCTACAGTTATTGTAAGTTTTGCTCTAAAATTTTAATTTTTAATGCATAAACTAAATTTTACTTTGATTGTGTCGTTTTATTTTTATTTTTTTAGCATTAAAAAGTGTGTGAACTTAAGTAATGCATGTAACATTCAATAATCATAATAAATTAATTAAAGGAAGCATTGGGGTCGTTTATGACCCCAAGGGTCTTGAGTGTAACTAAAATAGGAGGGACCCACGAGGGTTAAAGGGCAATGTAGCACCTTCCTCCTAAATGCATTTGCAAATTTTTACTAAATGTTCCACAGGCTATTTTTGGGGAGTGAAAAGGGCCATTTTTCATTTTTTCTCAAGTTTAATGTATTTTTTCATAATAATCATCTAAATTAGAAGGCTTATATCTCTTTAATGCCTTGGAATAACAAGACAGTTTTTGTTTCCTTTTAAAGGGCAATGTAACACCTTTTTACTCCATGCATTTGTAAATTTTTACTACCTGTTCCACAGGCCGTTTTTGAGGAGTGAAAAAGGCCAATTTTCATTTTTTCTCAAGTTTAAGCAATTTTTTCATAATGAAAGACTACTGGTGTCATCTAATTTTTTTCTGTGCTTCTAGTATCTATAACTTGGTGCAAGAGAAAAAAAATTAGAACCCCACTGTCAGTCCTTCATATATTTTTTCATGCTTGAAATGACGAAAACGGCGCTTTTTGAACCGCGAATTAACACGGAAAAATTTATATTTAGGCTTAACCCAAATCGTTTCTTTTTATGCACAAACTAGCCGGGTACCCGGCCCTGCCCGGGTTTCTGCTGAGTATAGTGTTTTAGTGACACTCGTTCATGAATTTTTCAACATTAAAGTGCATATCTATATACATAATGGCTACTTCTGTAAGCAACGGTAATTTTTTCTGTATGGACAAACTAAAAAAACTGTATTACACACCGCAAATACAAGTGCAAGCTACAAATAATGTTTAGGTAAATCGGAAATGTTATAAGCTTGGTACAGGGTGCGGCGGAGAAACTTGCAGATTTGAAAAGTCAACTAAGGGAAAAGTACTTCATGTATCAGTTTACTACTTTTTATAAGATATGGTACCCATTCTGAATTTTTATATTAGTTAGATTTAAAAACTACATCGGGAAGCATGGCGGCCCCTGTTAATGATGCACTCATCTACCCTAGATTTGAAGTTTTGTTGAACTCTTTCGAGCATATCGACTGGAATGTTGGTGATAGTAAGCCGGATATTGTTCTTCAGGCGTTGCAGGGTCCGGGGCTTGTCGTTGTAAACGATCGATTTGAGATACCCCCATAAAAATAGTCACGGCGTGTTAAATCGGGGGAGCGGGCTGGTCACGGTACGTCACCTTTCAAGGAGACGTTATCACTTAACTGGTGAACCACATCAAGTTTGTAGGGATGAAACTGGAGTTCGTCGTGAAGAATTCGTCTCAGTGTCCAATCAAAAATACCCAAAGCAGCAGCGTGTTTACGGGCCGAACGCCTGGGAAAGCGCAAAAAAGACTTCCTCACTTTTTCGACGTTTTCTAGGATTCTGGGAATCCGTTGACCTCTTGGGCCTCTTTTTGCCACACCCCAACTTTCCCTGAATGTTTTCACCCACAAAACAGTCGATTCCCAGCCAGGAATGGGAACAACGGGCTGAATTTTGAACCGAGTTCGGAAGGCACGTTGAGTGGCGACCACCGACAGATTATTTGAAAAGTAAGATTCGGCGGCGAAAGCTCGTTGTTCCTTCGTCCAACGCATGGCGACAACTAAACTATAAAATAACAAAACTTCAGGACCTTCTCTTTAAAATGAGACTCTTCCCACTCCTTTCTGACCACTCCTTGCTAATTAGCATCCAATTAAAATCAGCAATTTTCTTTGTCGCACCCTGTAAAATCAATCGCACTGGAGTCAAGTATTTCCAAACATTACACGTAAAATAAGTCCCATCATTAGTTTATATCCTTGTGACTACACTGTTGAAAACATCTTATGTACCTAACTTAGAAATTATTTGACTATAAACATTTTCTGTTCTCTAACTGTTGCCAAAATCAATTCCCTTTTTATTTACCACGTTAGCGATTATTGGCATAGATGAATATAAAAATCCTAAGAAAGCAATAAATTTCATACTTACTCCAGCGAAGCCTAGGTTCAAAATTTTCACCATGATTACTATTAATATTGTTGTTGCATGGCAACCAAATTTTTGCAACAATGCACTGAAAATTTAATTATTTAATGGGGAAATTAAATGAAATTTACTATTTTCCATAATAACTTTTTTAAACTAAGCTTTTTAGAAATAAATTATAGCTTATCCTGCTCTCTGTTACTGTAGCTAGTATCTAACGGTGCAAAAATGGTTAAAATCGGTCCAGTAGTTTGGAAGATTACCCCGGACATACGGTTTCAGAAGTAGTCTTTTATGTATATAGATAAAAGTTCATTCTTTTAGCTTTAAAATAAGCCATGTTTGATCTTTCTACCACTTTTAGTAAATTTACCAGAGCTGTTAGAAAAAAGATCAAAAATGCCGAATTTTACTCATCAGCGGAATAAAAAAATGGCTATATCTCGAGAATAAAATTTTTTCGAGAAAAAAATAAAACAGTTTGTAGGTACAGAATATTGGTGCATATTTGCTACCAAGTATGATCAAAATCAAAAACGGTGCGGCTCGGCCCATTTGTTGATTTTAAATGGAATGACCCGTATATCATGGGTACTGTACCCATGAATTTGCCGTTAAGAGCGGAGTTGGAACGATTTAGAAATATTATTGTATGCAGTTCCAATTATAGCTACATATAAAAAGGCAAAACGCCAAGTTCTGCTAATTAAATTATATAACTCAAAATGAATTCTTATAACAATTGTAAGAAAAAACCTTTCTATGAACCCAGATAGCTGAAGATAGAACGTTCTTGAGTTTGTGACAATTTCTTTAACAACAAAATTTTGCAATGAAGTAAACGATTTAATTTTGTTTCAACACAAAAGCGTTAACTTCAGTAAAAACAGAATTAGCTGAGATACATTTAAAAATGAATACCCATTTCTTACCAAATGCAAAGCACGATCCGAATGTCAGATAGGAAATACTGCTTCTTAAAATAATTGAAGACCTAAGTAGTTGTAAAAGATAAAGAAGCGTTGCTATGGTTTTAATATGTCTTCGTTGCCAACACAGAACGAAAACGATTTTTTTCTGTTTCTTTTACATCTAAAATGAACGTCCCTACTGTATCCCTAAATACTGCAATAGAGAAAAAAAATTTTTAATACATTTTTTTTTAAATTCATTTTATTAATCCGCACTTCAATCAAGAAAACTGAAATCTAGTTTGAATCAACAAAATGCTATTAATAACTTTTTTGCAATGCATCTGTGAATGCTTGATGGTGGAACATCTCTAATTTATCATGCCTGCCGTAGCAGCATCTACTTATATTAAAAACTGAGTATCTATCTTTCTATGTCACGCTTCTTTCTCCTGAACGCCAATGAATTGAAAGTCGAACCAGGTACCGATAGATAGGTAATTTTTCATGCTTCATTAGTTTCAATGTATATAATTGTACGATTTTAATTAGCGAAAATACCAATTAATAAGTAGTCAAATTTAAAGCAAATAAGCCTAATAAATGATTAAATATGAAATCCATTGTTGAAACGTTGTTGCTATGAAACAGTGATAACAATGATAATGAGAATTTGAATGAAGGCTTAACTAAATCAAACACGAAACTCATAAGCGGGCCACTTACATAGTATTTTTATCGCTAGCTACTTGTAATATTTTGAAACATCCATTTGTTGAAAAGCCATTACTACTATGAAAATCTGTCCGCGTCTGTCTGTCTGTCTGTCCGTGTGAAGCTTGAACTCCTCAAAAACCGTTGAGCGTAAAGAATCAAACATAATACCATTCGATTCGACGTTTTCTAAGGAAGACAATAAGACCAACCGCGTAATTGTACGACGTTAATTAGCTGAGATATTAATTAAAACGTTAATTAAATTCTTTGCACTTTTAAAATTCCAAGACATTTATTTCTTTCCGTTGCCATTTTAAATTAAAGCGTTAATTAAATTATTGAACTATTTAAAATTCCAAAACTTCTGTTTCTTTCCGTACATATTTTAAATTAAAGCGTTAATTAAATGGTTGAACTATTTAAAATTCCAAGACATTTATTTCTTTCCGTTGCCATTTTAAATTAAAGCGTTAATTAAATGGTTGAACTATTTGAAATTCTAAGACTTTTATTTCTTACCGTTGACATTTTGAATAAAAGCGTTAATTAAGTTATTGAACTATTTAAAATTCCAAGACATTTATTTCTTACCGTTGCCATTTTGAATTAAAACGTTAATTCAATTATTGAACTATTTAAAATTCCAAGATATGTATTTCTTTCAGTTGCGGTTTTAAATTAAAACGTTAGTTAAATTGAACTTTTTATAATGAAAGAGTGTTATTTTTTTCCATTGTCATTTTGAATACGTGTTATAACAAAGTTCTAACAATTGTTTTTATTCTAATTATTAATGACATATTTTTTCTCTGGTACCATTTTGAAAATGTGTTTGTAAATAAAATTGCAATTGCTGTTTTTAGAAGGGACTTTTTTTGGCTGCGATCCAAACATTAAAAGAACTTTTTCGTTTAGAGTTTTGCAATTAATTTTACAGGAAGAAAGCGGTTTGGAAATAATTGTTTTGGTAAGGAATTTTAAATGTTATTTCGGGAGAGTGCTAAGTATGCGCTACTTGACATCGTCTTTCTTTTTGAGGAAGCATGAGCAAATAAACGCAATTTATTCTTTGATGCAGGAAAGCTTTTTAGCGAGTCGCTTTAGCGGGGAGTAGTTTGTTTAACTTTTCCTTGGTGTTTTAAAGGCGAGCCGCCTTGGCGGCGAGTAGTTTATTGAAACATTTCTCGCTACTGTAAAGGCGAGCCGCCTTGACGACGAGTAAACTATTTAAATTTTTCTCATTACTTTAAAGGCGAGTCGCCTTGGTGGCGAGTAGTTTTCTCAAACTGCCTTCACTACATTACAGCCCATGCAACGCCGGGCCACGCAGCTAGTTTAAAATAAAATCTTGTAAACTTTCTGTTATTTTTAGAAGGAAACACACATTGTCTGTAAAACAGTGATGTGTAAAGAAAAATAAACTTAATTATTTCGCCGATTATTGTCGTAAATTCAAAACCCGTGACATGGCTAGATTGACTAGTGAAAGTTAAGCGAGTTTTAAAATAGCGCCAGCACATTTTGGAAGCTTTATCTTGATTTATTCTTTTGAAAGTGGCTTTCAAAAGAGTAAATCAAGATAAAGCTTCCAAAATGTGCTGGCGCTATTTTAAAACTCGCCAAACTTTCACTAGTAAAAAACATGCCAAAACCTTCATTATCGAAAGTTTTTCTAATGACCAAACTAATGCTAAATAACTTTTGAAATCGAAAACAAAAAATGAAATAAATAAATGACTAAAAATAAAAAAGAAGACAAAAAGTAGGGTTGGATTAGCAAATTAAAATTCAATGTTAGGTGATTACTTTTGAGTAGTTTGATCAATAAAATTTAAACGGATCGAGTATCTACCGATCCCAAAGACAATTTAGTTTTAGTTAGACAAATTAGTTAACAACTTTTACCAAGCAAAATGAGAGCAATAAGCAATCTTGAAATTCGACATAAATAAAATAATAAAATAAATGAAATTCAATTGAATTATATTCTTCAATAGGTTCAATAAAAAATAAAATAAAGAAATATGTTTTAAAAGAACCCTGGGGGTGAAGTGCGCTCTTTGAAGCGTTCTCTTTTTCTTATAATAGTTATTTTTGTCTTCGGATGGGAGTGGGATTTTAAATTTTAAATTGCCGCCAAGGCAACTAGATTTGCCGGCTACGGCAGCTTAGTCCCAGTCCCAACTAAAGCTTTAATTTTCTCCTAACAAATATGACAAATGCAAAAGTAAGACTGTTCGTCACTCTTGCAGGCGTAACTAAACCAATCATCGTGAAATTTTGAATACGCGAGTAGAACATATTCTACTTTCATCCAGAAAAAAACTCTGAACCTTTCGAATTTTAATTAAAGTTTGTCATAAAATGGCTCTCTCTACAAGAAATAATTATCGTATCGTTTTGACTTTAGTATTACTCGAAAGAGCAGAAAAAAAGAACCTTTCAGAAGATTTTCTACCTGTGGTGTGAAAATTACCAAGTGCTAAATTAACCAGGAAAAATCTGGTATGGACCCCACACTACTTCCTAAAACGTGTAAATTTCTCAGTAGTTGCCTTAAGTGTTAAAAAAAGTGCTTGGAGTGAGCAAGGTAACAATTCAAATATTTACTCCCCTAATCTGCCACGAAACAATGCAAAAAATATTTTACAATGGTTAATTTTCTAAATATTGCTGATTTTAATATCATTCAGTGAATTTTTCGCAAAATATCGCCAATAGCGCCAAGTTGAACCCAAATTCAAAAAATATTTTTTTCGCCAAATTTGTCGCCAACTTGGCGATATGTCGCCAAGTTGGCGTCAAACACTTGGCGGCCAAAAGCTTGGCAACCTATTGCCAAGTGGTCGCGCCAATTTATATCACTTGAGTCTGCATTGAAATTAACACTGATTTACCCCAAAAAAGGGGGAAAACACCCCCTTGGGAACATCCAAATGCAACCACAAGGGGAGGTGCACAACTAGACCATCCTCAGAGCCTACATACCAAGCTAGAAGCTTCTACGGCATATAGTTTTTGAGTTATGCGACGCACATACATCCACACATACGTACATACAGACGTCACGAGAAAACTCGTTGTAATTAACTCGGGGGTGGTTGAAAAGTATTTTTCGGCTGCTTATATGTTGGTAGGTACATATGCATACGTGCTGACAGGTCGAAAAAACTACTGAACATTCATTCGGGGGTGAGCAAAATCAAAATTTAGACTCAAATTTGAGTGATTTTTTTTTTCGCAATCACAATACTTCCTTTACTACGTAAAAGGAAGTAAAAAAGGTACAAGCATTTTTAAGCAAGTAAAAATCATTTTTAAACCGGATATTTATTTACTCAGCATAAAGAAATTATTGGTAAGAAATATTTGTTACCCTTTGTGCTAGAGGGTGAACAAATAAATTTAAGTAGCTTATGAAAGTAAAATAGTTTTAAAATAGAATATAGACAGGTCTACATGTTGATCATCATAAATAATTTCCGACATAATGGACGAAAACTTAAAGCAGGGGGGAATAATTGTGAAGAGATAAAAGTATAATGAAAAGTACCGAATTTCCGGTATAAACCAGACATGTGGCCCAAACGGAATGAAAAATGCTGAAATTACGTCGCTGTGTGAGCTAATATAAAATTGTTGATATATTATACTACACCTGCAAGTTCAAACATGTGCTTTTGGTTCAAAATAGCGAACTATTTTAATTGGATGCATGAAATTAATTGGTAGATGTTGAATTTAACGTAATGCCCATTCGCTTTGTTCTGCACTCAGTATTTTGCTATTTCAAAAAATATTGAATTCAGTAAAAATACTGAAAAATCACATGTCTGATAAACGTATGGAACAACAAACAAGACACTTTTTAAACCTACTCTTTTCATTTAATATAAAATTACTTATGAATTTCATATAAATTGAACTCATAGGTTTTAGTAAAAATTAAAATGGAATCATTTGCATTGGAATCAGTTTTAATGGATTCATATTTAAATTTGTTATACCAGTGTACAACCGTATCATCATCCAAATCCTATATCCCCTAACATTATAGTGAAAAGTGATTATCTGAATTTTTAGAAAATTAGGATTTCTATAAGTCCTGGCGTTGAAAATAACAAAACATAATCACCCCTGCTTGCAGGGTACAGTGGACTCTTATTTTCAGAGCCATGATGAAAGTGCGGAAGTCTCAGTGACTCACTGCTGAGCTGTCAAGTGCTAAAGGGATCATCATCTCCTTTATATAATCTATACATAGAGAGAACTTTTTCAAAGAACTATCTATATAGCAAAGAACTGCGATTTTAAGAAAAATGAAAACCAAGTTTGAACTATGCAGTTGTTTTGTTATTGAAATAACTTGGGTATCCGAGCCCGAGTAGATACATCTACCCGATTTAAGGCAGAATATATACGGCTTCCGTTTTCACAAGCACCATTAAGGTGGAAGTTCGATTTAACTCAACACATATGCCATATAACCCGTTTTTAGGGCAGGTTGCCATTCATAACACACTCATTCACACAGAAAAAGGACAAAGACAGGAGAGACAAAGTACATCCATGTCCGAGCCGGGATTCAAACCCGGGGCTTCCTCATCCCGGTCAGACTCTTCTGAGCACTCTACAAGGTGGCCGTCGAATTACATAAAGCTTCATTAAACATCACTCTCAGAGAGCCCTTGTACCTATCACCGAGGGGACTTGACCAATATGGGACCCCTGGAGTGTAGTAGCTTCATTTAAGAATCAATCTAAGGCATATTGCACAATAAGCACACGTCTGGGCCACAGCTTCACCACGGACAGATGGCATATGAACTGGAAGTAGAAATGGACCACTTCATATTGTAATAGGTACAATCAACGAGAATGCACACACAGAAAAGTTTTTCATGTTTGTCCGATCTCACTGACCCTACCAATTGTAAAATGAAATGGTCTGTTTTAGTTTCCTGTTCACCTGCCATCTATCCATGTCAAACTGTAACAGCTGTTGCCACAAACAGATTGGTAGTTTTCCTACCTTTCACAATACTTACTTAAAAATTAAAATTTTTGTCATTTGCACCACTTTATTTGAAATTTCATTTTAAATTAGAAATTTCTATAAAAAATAAAGGAAAAAATGTTTTAACCTTTATGAGCATCATTACACAATCATAGAATAGAAAACTTTCATTGGCATACGTTAAACATTTAGTTTGAAAAATTGTTGATTCTCTATACAAACACTATCTCTGTTACCCGCTCTTCTAAATGAAAACTGGCAATGTTTTTGAGTATCTCACAAAAGTGAAAGCTCTTTTGGAAACTTTTAATTGTTTAATAAAATGGCTATTATACTTTCAAAGCATTCTGTTAACTCCTCAATATGCTTGTCCATGACTGACACAAGTAAAACTTCGTGGCAAATTTGTACATGCCATGTCTCACACAGGCAATTTTGTATCTTGTGTTATTTTTTTTCTTAAAGCCTGTTAAAGATCCATTTTAGTAATAATAGATAGACCAGATTACAATTAAAGTTATTCAACTTAGATGACAACAATACTCAGCAATTTTCTTGTGCAAACCACATGATGTATTTTGGTAATTAGTTATAAGTTGGTTAGCATTTTTTTTTTTTTTTTTTTTTGTCATAAAGCAGTTGTTGGGTATGAAAAAGGCAATATATCCGTTTTTACTGTGCAAAATATCATAAAGTATGACGATTTAATTTAAATTAATGCTAATATTTTGAAATTTAAATTAAGACATGAAATTAAACCATTTACACTTTCATTGTATAATGTAATGTTCCTTTTATATTTTAACGGTGCTGCCTGGTCTCTCTCACAACTGAAGCTAAAAAGATAACTTATGCTATATCTACAGATTTACTTTTCATCAAAAAAAAAAAAAAAAAAAAAAACCTTAAACCATTCTTTAACAGTTTTTTCGAAAATAACTTCCTTTTTGAAGAGTTTAACTCATTCAAAGCAATGAAAAGTAGCATAAAGGCATGGGAAAACAGTCAAAAAAATGTGTAAAAAGAAAGTTCATTCTTGACTAAGCTCTGGATATTTAAAATCAATTGCATTACTAGGTGATTGTAAAACGAACTCATTTGTAACATAGTGATATAACTTTTATTAATATTTATTTTTTTATTTAACTAAGCTGTTACTATTATGCTTGCTAAGTTGTTTTTAATTCCAAAACTTTATTAGTCTGAAATTAACAACATTAATTTGCCATTTCCTTATTTTCAAAGTTGAACATAATGAAGCATACTTTCTACAGAATATATTGTTGTGTAAAAAGTCATCTGTGTTTCAATGATTGTGAAATTAAATTTTTCAATAGTAAGATCAAAATATGCACACTTTATTATAAACATTTCAAAATCAATAGAATATACAGGGTGTCCACTCCAATCGTGGACCAATAGCTAATTTCTAAACCGTTAGAGATAAGCATATAGTTCATTTAGGGAAAAATCTCCAAATTACGAAAGGAATTTTGGGTCTATTCAATGTTTTTCAAAAAATCAAATTTTGAAAGAGTTAAGAAATTTAAATTTTTATACAGCCCCCCAGTCCTATCAATCATATTTAGTAAAACATTCTTGACACTGTAACGTTTAAAACTAAAAAAAAATCACTCTTCTACCACAAAAATTGACTGAGTTATGACGTTTTGAAAAATCAATATTTTGAAGGATTTCGCATACGGTCCCTTAAGCGATCTCTGGAAAACGTCATGAAATCCTTCAAAATCTTGATTTTTCAAAACGTCATAACTCGGTCAATTTTTGTGGTAGAAGAGTGATTTTTTTTTAGTTTTAAACGTTACAGTGTCAAGAATGTTTTACTGAATATGATTGATAGGACTGGGGGGCTGTATAAAAATTTAAATTTCGTAACTCTTTCAAAATTTGATTTTTTGAAAAACATTGAATAGACCCAAAATTCCTTTCGTAATTTGGAGATTTTTTCCTAAATGAACTATATGCTTATCTCTAACGGTTTAGAAATTA
The DNA here is from genome assembly GCA_038373865.1 of Uloborus plumipes. Classification (NCBI taxonomy): domain Eukaryota; kingdom Metazoa; phylum Arthropoda; class Arachnida; order Araneae; family Uloboridae; genus Uloborus; species Uloborus plumipes. Next base: position 231,781 of record JAXGGA010000311.1, read on the forward strand.
GCTATTGGTCCACGATTGGAGTGGACACCCTGTATATTGGGGATTCTGTACATATTGACTAAATAACATTTGAACATATGTACACTTAATAACAAAAAGTAAAAGAAACAGAATGAAAAACTGAATAGAATGAAATCTGAGTTTGTATAATTAACAATGAGAAAGATCATATTTTTTACGATTAAGATGCCAAAATTTTAAAGGATTTAGCTATAATTCTTTAAAAATCTTTTTAAATGGTAAACATGTTGTTTCCTATTTACCAATACTAATGCACTTTTAAGCTAGTACCATAGTATGGGAAGATCAATTTTGCATTATTCAAATACATTTACGGGCTTTCAGAAACAGCAGAGCTCACAACAATTGAAATTCTTTTGAATGATTTTTTTTTTTTTTTTTGTCTAGGCAAAAATAATGGATTAACTATCAGGGGTCTGGCCAGAGGAAATTCGGGTCCGTTAACGGACCCTTCACAAAAATACGATCAAGCAAAACGGACCCTTCACAAAAATAGGATCAAGTAAAATAGACTCTTCACAAAATGCTGATCAAACAAAAGACATTTCACCCATTATCCATTCAAAAAGCAAATCTAATATCAAAATAGCTCATAGCATATTTCTGTGTAAAAGCCCATAATTTTTGGGCCTTTTCTGAAGTTAAAGAAGGAAATTGCTTATCCGCCACTTTTTCAGAAAAAAAAAAGTCGGCACACTTCCTGTCTGCTATGGTCCAGCTTCTTTTAAAGAAATTAACAACTAAAAAAGGTAGTTGTTTTGCTTTAATAGTTCTGCTTGTTTGTTTTATCATATGCAAATCAAAATGGTTAGCTGCAATGTTGCTGTTATAGATTTCTCTGAAAATGCAGAGTAAGGATTTTTCTCCCAGCTCTTGACTTAAACAAAAAGGAATTAACAACAATTGCAATTATCGGGGAAATGAACTTAGATTTGCAAACAGATAGCTAGGGTTGGAGAAAAAATAGGATTGCTTCTGATAGAGTGACCAGCTATTTAAAATTATCGCCATCTGACGTTTTTGGTGCGACTTTTGACCTTATTTTGGCAGGAAATTATTGTTATAATTCTTCTTCTTCTTTTTTTTTTTTTTTGATGCTTGCAAGGGCAGTGTTTTGGTTATATTCAGGAATAATTTATGTACTTTTCGTCCGTTCAGATTGGAAGTCTGTTAAGTAAGATTGGAAGTCCAGTAGTATTGTTTGTTTTGCTATGTCTCTCTACTTTCCTATTTTTTCCGCCGAATTTTTTTGGCGAATATGTCAGTGATTATTAAAGACATTCATCATATAAACCTGATGAAATGTAATTCTAAAATTATTTGACTTTGATAAATTATTTTATTTACCGTTTTTATACTTCTGACGTTTTCATTTTGAAAAATGCCTCTCTGCATCCGATATGAAAATCGAATTTTACTTATTTTTCAAGCTAATTACTCTTTATTAGGAAGCAAATAAATGAAAATTCGCTTTATTTTTTGTTCAGATCATTATTTTATAATTTTTAAAGCAAAATTAACTGTTCTTTTATTAGTCTAAATGTTTAACACTGGATGGATCGTTTCATTTTATTTTTCAATCAATTGTGTCAACAGACATTAATAATATGTTTATCATAGACTTTTAAAATGCCGTTTTAATTTTTTTTACCAAAATGAACTCGTTTATATGCCGTTTTTATGCGTTTGATGCACTTTGAAAACTGCAATCTATTTGCATCCGCTACAGGAATCAGATTTTTCGCATTTTTGATACTTGATACGCTGTTTTAAGAGGAAAATAAATGAAATTCACTTATATTTTTTATTAAATTCGAAAAAAAATTTTTTTTTTGTGCTTTTTTTTCAAAATTGTTTGATTTTCACAAAATTATTTGATTTTTCACAAAAAACGGACCCTGTGAAAAATCCTGGACAGACCCCTGACTATAATACCTCTACCTTATGTTTTGGCCTTTACATTCCTGATTATGGCGTATTACCATTATGCATTTTCATTTGGGCTTTGAAAAAATGTACTTAGACTAAACTATTATTCATGTTAAAAATCTAATTGAAATATTTTAATAGACTAGTTAAGAATACTTGTCCAGATGAATAATTCTAGTTATTTAGCATCATTTCTTTAATCATTGCATGTAATTATTTATTTTGCGAAATGTATATGCTCCTTAGCAATTGCTTTGCAGTTTATTAAAACTTCATGAGAGTGGATTCGGATTTTTGAAGTTCTACTGCAAATATAAACAAGTAGCATTCATTTAAAGTACAATAGTTGTCCAACTTGCAATTAAAATACCAAGATGCAATATCAAAATTTTGCAAATATTACTTTTTGTATCACAGCAGTCTAGAACAGTGATTTTCAAGCAGAGTGCCAAAACTTCCCGGGGAGCTATTAGGTCTTCAGTGGGCCACAGAGACATTTTGAAACACTTTCAAAAATAACGAGACAATTATAAAATAATAAAGCTTTGCAATATTTCATGGCACTTCTGCATGAATATTGATATTATGGTCGATTTCTGTAATTTCAATTTCAAATGAATCAAAAATATTTGAGAATCCATGGTCTAGTGGTTAAGTAAAAAATAGCTACAAACTCCATTTGGGTGACAATGTGGGCAGTAAGGTTTTTGTTGCAGTGTACTTTAATGGTAGATCAATGTCTTGATTTTTTTTTTCTCCCCTTAAAATTAACACTTAAAGATTCTACTAGTAATTTCCATATTTTTCTTCTAGTAGGATAGTTAAGTTAATTTAATTACTAGTTATTCCTCATTGTTTTTTTCTTTCATATGATCACTACCAAAAAATTTGGGTTTTACTTCAAGTTCAACTTTTATAACAGCCAGTATTTTTTTACAGCATTACTATAACAATTTGGTAGTTTAATAAAAAAAAAGTATGAAAAGCGCATCTTAATGACTTATTGAGTAATCATTTTTCATTCATATTTTTATCACTCTACGAGGTAGCAACATTTCATTTGCGACTAAGATATGTCACAACTTTGATACCTTATCAAGGCATAATTCATACCTCATATTATGATTTAATTCGTTAAACAACAGCTTTTTACACTTTGAGCTTAAAATAAAATAACCTACACTTCATTCTTCTTGACTTTAAATTCAGCTTTTCATTGCAACAAAAAGAAATACTTATTTTAAAAATTAACACTATTATGTTGTTTTACTTATTTGCTTCTTAATATAGGCATAGTTATAAGCAGGGCTCAACAAAGTCCAGGTTTCAGGCAGCCAGGCGATTAAAATAATACCTTGGCAACCAGTTTTTTCAGAAGTAATGTTCACTGAATTTTCTTATACTCTGGGATATAATTTGTCACGCCAAAAGATTTTCCTGGCTCCTAAGATTTTACAGCTTTTGCCAGATTTTGGTTTCAAATAATTTATCTTTTTTTTTTTTTTCTCAAAGTCTGTTTTGAAGTATATGATTTACTACTTAATTTTTGGGTTTGAATTAAAGTTAAATTGAGCCTATTAGTTGTTTTCTTATTATCTATTGTTTATTAGACAACCTAATAAGTGTTTAACTTTCAGTCCCTAAACTATATCTTTTGCAAAAATCTCACAGATTAGAAGTATAAACAATAAATATTAAAAATATCTACAATATATATACTCTATTGAAAAATATCACTAAATTTTTTCCATATAAAAATGAGAAAAACAAAATCAAAAATATGCAAATGGTTGATAATCATAACGACTTTAGCTACTGCCAAAAATATAACAGAAGATTTAAAGCTTTTGTACATATTAACATTTATTACAAAAATACTAATTAATATCCATTTTCTCAACATCAGATGGTTTTGGACTAGTCAAAATGGAGATACCAGGTCCTTTCCGTAGATAAGGAATCTCTTTTGTCTCTGCACTTGGAGATGGTACTGTCCTGCCAGAATTCTTATTGGATTTCTGATCCTTTTGACTATTAGTGAGTGGGCATCTGCTAAACCCTTCAAAGGAAGTATCATTATGTTTTACTCTATCAATTCTAAGTTCAAGATCTGGTAAAATGCGAAAATGGCCCAAGGACTTGATGCAGATTTCTATTCGATCTTGAACAGGATTGTAACAAAATATCTACAATGAGAATAACAATAAGCAATATTAAATAAATTTCTGCCTAAGAGTAAAATACAAAATACACTGCACATTCTAAATAAGTAGCAGCTTTTAAGTATCGTCAACGGGTTTGCACTAAGATACATTCCAAGGAACGACTTTTTACCTTGACTAAAATGCTAAGTGGGATTTTTGCCAAAACAGCACTCTTTTTTTTTTTTTTTTTTTGCGTGCTATTTAGAAAGACATTGCAAGAATCTTATGATCTTGTGTTTCAGTGAGAGCTGTTTCATTAAGGGCAATTTTGAGAAATGCCAATTAACTTTTTACCACTTCTCATTTTTGAGTAAATTTGACTTTTAAAAAACTGGAAGGTTAGTGCTTTGCTCTTCTGGAAAGCGTATGAAATAAATTTTCTACTTATTATCTTGTAGGAATAAAGATGAGTAGTGTGGGAAATTATACTCACTCAGTGATTCTGAATTGTTTGGAAGCAATATTTAAAATCATTGAAACTGCTCTTCCTAAATTGTAGTATTCTGAGCAAATCTTGTGGTTTTGTAATGCATAAAAGGAGAGTTTTGAAACATTTAGGAACATTATTTTATTGCTTTAAAGTTGCACTACTTTTGTTAAAATAATTTATTTTGCAACACATTTCTGATGTGGCCCACAGTTACCCTAAAAGGCACTAACACTTTGAATGAGGAAAATACTTTATTTTAAATGGATTTGATAATAATAATTTCTTAAGTTTAGATAAATCTGGACCTACTTTTTATTTAGGTATATTTCTCAAAAAATATGCAGTGAAATATTTTTTTTTAAATAGGGGAGTGAGTTTTACTCTCCAATTAGAAACAGATTGTTCATTTTATGTTGCAAAATCTTTGAAACATTATTTGTATACCTTTTTAAACTGCTTTACAGTATTAATCTTGAATACATTGTTTTCAGTTTTACAAAACAGCATGATATTTGTAGTTGCTGGTAGAGATTTAGTAATTCAATTGTAAACTAAAATGAACTTTGACCAGGTACTATCTAATTCATTCTCAAATACCACAAACAAGCTTATTGAATGATTTTCATATTTTTAAAAAGACCAAATGACAATGATTTTTCTTGAAAAACTTTCTTGTATGTGAAAATGGACACATTGAGAAAACTATCAGGCAATACTATAAATTAAAATTTTACGTATGATAAAATCAGTAACATAACAACAAGGCCTTGACTAGACTTAGAACACATTGGACATAGTTTTCTATTAAGTAACAGATTAAATTCAAAAAGTTAGCCAAACTTTGATTAAATTAAAAACAAATTAAAAAGAAAGTTACTCTAAAAAACTCAATTCAATATTCTTAAGACTGACATCAAATTTTTACCTTATTAGGAAAATCTTTCAAATATGCATGAGTTTTAATATGTAACATTGTAGATTGGGCTATGGTTTCATAATACATTCCACCCTTTTCGAATTCACGTGGATTCATCAATGCATGTGACCACACCAACCCGTACTGGAAATCTTCAATTCGTCCAGAATACCGGGATCCGAATGTACTACGATTACTTTCTTGACTCATGCCTAGGGGAATAAAAATAGACTTAGAAGTATGTAACATATACAGTGCAAAATTCGTATGAGCAATAACTAATGGTACGCAATCTCAGTAAATAGTAACCAGCAAACTTGAATCTTTCAATGGTATTCAGTACATTTTCTAAACAGTATACTGTTTACAGTTTCTGAGAAAAAAAAATCTTTTCTTTATTACATCTGATTAAAAAAAACTACTTTGTATGAAATCTTACTTTTTATATGGCCTCTATTTCTTTATAATTATATTTAGGGAAATATTGCCCTTTGAAAAATGTATCCAACACAAAAATTTGAAATATTTTCCCCAAAACTCAAGGAGATATTCAAGTTCAAATCTTTTAGAGATTGTGCTGAAGATAAGATTGGAACATATCACCCTTTCAGAACAGTGACAAGTTATCAAAAAAAAAAAAAAAAAAAAAAAAAAAAAAAAAAAAAAAAAAAAAAAAAAAAAAAAAACGAAATGTTTAAATTTTGTGTAGCTATTGAAGAATAAATGCAAATGTTTTGTATGCACAACAAATAATTTTAAACTTGTTAGATGCTATATTCCCCCAAAAGGTGCTATTGACTGAAAGTTAAATAGAAGAAAACTTTCGTTTTAATGCAGAAGAGGTGGCTCTCAAACACTAAGTCAATGACTTTGAGCAAATTAAAGTATTTCAAATATGCAACTTAAAGTATAAGAGATAAATTATTTTCATAAGACTAAGTAAGATGGGTTTTGCTCTATTCAGTTTTTTAAAAAACAAATTACTGTAAAATTAAGGAAACATTTGCCACAAAAAAAAAAAAGAGCTAAATGAAAAAGTATTACAAAATTAAACTTAGTTATTGAAAACAGAAAAATATATCTTTGAAAAACAATTATGCATGACTTTGATAATAAAAGAATAAGGTGATATAAGTACTGTAAAAAGTGTACTTTTTTGACACAAGGGTCATTTACATTCTGAAGATAGTTAGGAAGAAAATAAAAACAAAACCAGTGATTTCAAAGTTTACTGCAAAAAAATACTGCTTTTTCTAAATCAACCACCTTGTCAGACTTACTGTTTTCCATGTTTAAATCTTCCTCTTTTTGAAGGATTTCAACAGTTAAACGATCTCCATGTTTAAGAGGCAAAGCTTGGTTGTTGGAGCTAGAAGGTTGAAGCACCTTGGGTGGAAATCCATGCTTTATTCTTTGTTTCGATGTAGGAATTTTGAACTGATTTTTAATCCATTCTTGCAACTGGGGGTAAGAAATGCTTTTCCCATCAAGTGCCAGATTAGCCTAAATATAAGAAAAAAAATATCACTGACTAATAATACAGTTTCGGTATTTGGAAAATTTACAATATGCCGTTGTTGCCAACCTTTGAGTAACAAGTTGAGGAGGTGGTTTTGAGGGGCGTTTAGCTGTTTTACGGAGCAGGTTGACATTATGTATAAAAAGTCACAAAAAGCTGAAGTCCCATACCAAAGCCTGTTTTTGCAATTAAAGCTATCTAATACATTTGTGTGAAAATAATTTTTTATTAATAGGCAATTTATGTATATTAAGAAACTTGAGTAGGGTTGGTTCGGGTAAGTGGGCCACTGGGGTAAGTGGGCCACCTCCCTTAAAACTGAAATGCTTATATATTTTTGTACTTTTTTGTATTGATCATGTCAAATTGCATCACAGTGATTACTTTTGCATATATTTGTGTTTCATGGAACTTTTGTTTGGATCATATAATTTATATTAAAAAAATTTCCAAGAAAATTTTTTTTGCGAGTTCAAGCAACATTTTTCAAAGAAGTGTTTCAATGTTACTTTTTATTATTTTTTCTATGTTCATCAAGTTTTCTCGTAGAGTTTAACCTAAAGTACACATTGCAATAAGAATTTTTGTGCAAAGTATTATTAATAAGTGTTTGAGGGGAGGGGTCTCACCTACCCCGTGTTTTTTCTCTATTAGGGTAAGTGGGCCCCCTCACAATAATGATGATTTCAAAATGAAAAACAGTTTTGATGAAGCAATTTCTAAAATGAAATGAAGTATAATAATGGAGACCTAGAATAAAATGATAGTTCAGCTACAAAAACTGCAAAAGCTGGTAACTATGTATTTGTGAAACTTGCATCAAAGAAAACCATGAAGTATTATGAAGTTTAAATTTAAAATATGATACAAATTTAAAAAATACTGCAAAATTTGATAGAAAAAATATTAATAGCTACTCTTTTTATTGGTTTGATGTAGGGGATGTTAGAATTATAACTGAGGATGAAATGATAATGTTTCTCCTTCAGAAAACTTCAAATAGACGCTGCCAAGAAGTGTTTCCTTTTTTTTTTTTCAACCTATAATTTTTTTCTATTTTACTAAAAATGGTCTTGATTGACTCCATTATGTCCATTCAACATTAATTTATATGTAAAAGCAAAAAATACGCCTAATGGCTTTCAATGAATTTCACAGGCATAATTGTTTTGTATTCTGCTTTATAATTTTCTGTCATATACATTTAAATGTAACTAGATATCTCTTTAATGGATAAATTTATAGAAAAATATTCCTCACTAAAATGTTGCATACTTTGTTAGATAGGACCCACAAACCCCTTTCCAAAATATGCTCACTTTAAATATAAATAAATCGGGGTGGCCCACTTACCCCTTCTTAGGGTGTAAGTGGGTCCCCCATGCCTTTTTTTAAAGACTAATATAGTTAAAAATTTTTAAAGCATTTTTTTAGGAAATAATGCTGAACTTGTGTTCATTAATAATGTCCAGGACAAAATAAGTCAACAAATTTAAGCTGTTTTGCTTTAAAACTTTTGTATAAGGCTTTAAAAACAAACTGTTCTAAAAGGGGGCCCACTTACCCTAACCAATCCTATATAAGTTTTCATTTTCTACATCCACATGCCAGTCATTACGACATTAAAATAATAAAATGTAATAAAAATATAAAAAAGAATTTGAATATTATTAGAAGTTTTGAAGTTAGTAAGTAAAGTTTTAAGACTTTACTCATATTAAAAACTATGAACTATGCCAACATTACAAGCAGGAGCGGCCCGTAGGAGGTCACTGTGACCTCCCAAAACTTTCTGTATTCAGCACATTTTGCTGACTATTCAGCAATTTCGAAGACAACATTGCAACATTGAGATTATTTGTTCTTTTTAGTTTTTAGAATTATTGTTTAAAAGATGCCTAATGTTTTTCTCATTAAATGTTATGCATGTACGACATGTGTGCATATGCATGCTTGTATTTTATCATTCGGTAAAATTGGAACTTCATTCGGCAAATTGATAATTTTCCCCCTCCCAAAAATTTCAGTCCGGGCACCCCTGATTACAAGAGATACAAGTGCAATACACTAAAAAAGTTCCAATCGACAATCTGATGAATAAAAGGATATGCAAAGGATGATCAGTTGGCTTTTCAGGTTTTTGCAAGTTTTCTTTCGTGAAATACGACTGATAGCACATTTTCCTATTACTTTGTTTAAGCAGTTGTGTAATTGCTTAAAAATACTTGTTTATTCAATTTTGACAAGAAATGTAGAGCCAAACAGTTTCTTTGAGAAGTTTCCCCATTTTTGTGGAAAAATGAGGAGCAGCTAGCAATCCTGAGCTAGGTATTCTTAAAATTGATTTCCAGCAACTTGAAGACAAAGATATTAATGCAGCTCAGACTTTTTAATCGTTCATATTTTGTACTTTTCCCAGATTTTGCACATTTTTTGCTTGCAGAACAATGTTTGATGATTGTAGAAATAATTCAATGAAATATCAGAAAGAACAGCTACTATTAAACTGCTTTCCTCTTCTACCATAGTTTAGAAAATTTTAAGAAACATTTAAAGAACTTTATTTATTTATTTATTATTATTATTATTATTATTTTTTTTTTTTTGAAAAACTTTAAAGGTAAAAACTATAGCTCCTATATCTGTTATTGCCCCTTTTTTAATGTATGTGTTTCTGAAAATATTTGAAGTAACAACTTAAATATTTCATAACCCACAAAAACTTGGAAAACTGCAATGAAAATATTGTAGCTAGATAAAAGATTACATTTGGCAGTTAAAATGAATAACATTTTAAGAGATGGATGAAGAAACAGTCGAACCTGTTTATCTCAAACCTGCTGATCTCAAAAACCTCTCTATGTCGAAATTTTTCAATTTCCCTGCTTTTACATCATAAATTTAATGTTTTTTATTATATTTATCTCAAAGAATTTTTTTCGAAAACCTCTATAGCTCGAATTTTGACGACTCTCATTTTTGAATTTTATCTCCAGACACCTTTATCAATGGTATAACTTGGAGACAAAATTCATTTTTACGCAATCATTCAAAGACTACGTTCGTACTTAAAGGTATGCATTAACTTGCTATCGATGTAGTCATCACAATTAGTAAAACATGGACTCACAACATGTCGTACAGTAAAATATTCAACAATATCAATGTAAAACCAGCTATTAAACATTTGACTTTGCTCCAATTGCTTATTTTTGTAAATTTTATCACAACCTCTGCATCTCGAAACCTCTGTATCTCGAATTTTTCTTCTGTCCCGTGAAATTCGAGATAGACAGGTTTGACTGTATTAAAAATTGAGCATAATAGTTTGCTCCTAGTAGGACTGTGGGTTTCCATCATTTGCAAACTTAGGGCTTACATTATTTTATAGAAACAACTATACAAATGAAATCATTAGTTATTTAAAGCTAAATACAACATGAGAAAAAGGAAGAGAGTAAACGGCAGAGAGCCTTTACAGTATTATAAATTAAGCTCATCTCTGTCCAAAAAAAAAAAGATCTATTCAATTATTTATAATAATTATTACTTTTTTAATGACTTTTAATGAAACATGAGTTTTGATAATTATAACATAAAAAATTAACTTTGCTACAATATTAAAGTGTTAAAGCTCTCATTAATAAAAACTTTAAAATAAGTACAAATTTGATAAATAAGTTTTTTCTTTTACTTTTGAAGATAAATTAAAATAGTCTGAATTCATTCCTGTGTATTGAGCAATTAAAACTATAAAAGACATGAAGGGTTCACCTGATCACCATGGGAAGTGCACACTTTTACATACTGTGGTTGAATAACAGATATTTGTTCATGCTGAATTCCAGTATTCTGGGAAAGAGAAAAAAAGTGACTTAAGACATTTGGTACATAAAATTCAGATGGCATTAATGACTTGCATAAACTATAGAGCAAAAAAAAAAAAGATAAAGTTGTACTTCAACATATTTAGATTTAGCTGAAAATGCATCCCCAATGAAAAACTTTTGATACATTTTGAAAGGATAATTTAGAACAAAAGACTTTACATGAACATTTTTGCAACTAACAGCAATGCAAATTCAAACAGTGGAGTACCTATGGGGTCTAGCGCATTTGGCAAACTCCAGATATTTCAATTTGTGGAACATTTTGCTTTGTTATCATTAGAATTAGAAAAAAATGCGGCATTTTAATTTAATATCCCTAGAAGTAAATTTTTAATTGAAAATAACCAAAGAAATAAGAAAAAAAAATAGCAAAATACAACAAATTTCTAAGACTGTAAAAGCTGTTTTGTGATCAGTGTTGTCAAATGGAAATTCCATATAAATACTATTTCTCTCAATTAAAGCAAATAACTGCAGTTCTATCTGGTTCAAGTTATGCTAATTGAAATCGAAATTCTTCATTTGCAATTTGGAAGAATTGCTTCCTTCTTCCTCCAACTAAAGTGCTTTACCTGAATCAAAAGGGATGGTTAAAAGACTAGTGCACTGCAGATGTTCAGCAATGCACTATAAAATAATTTTGGGAAAAAATAGAACCGACTTCAGTTGAAAATTGCTCTAAAAAGTGGAACACCATCAAAGCTACTTTTAAACATAAGTTTTGAAGTCGGCGCAAAAACAATGTATAGAATCATACGCAACTACAATTCAACTATATAAATTTTAATGGATCCAGGTTCTTTAAGAGCATTCGCATACATTTCATTCATTACCACACATTCGTGTAATGGTACAAATATTCTGCTTTTAATTTTCAATGGTTTCTTTGAAAAATATGGTTAAATATCATTTGACCTATCGTTTTTGCGCAGACTTCAAAATTTAGGTTTAAAAGTAGTTTCGATGGTGTTCAAAGAAAAAAATTATTTTTTACTTTTTAGAGCAATTTCCAACTGAAGTCGGTTCTATTTTTTTCCAAAATTATTTTATTTTATTCCTTTTAGTGTAAGTGTACTTATGAAATAAATGTTTCCATTACGAAACTTCACCTAATTTTCTTAAATAAATGCTCCATAAAATAAACTGTGAAATAAAGGAAGACTCGATCAACGTGTCTAAAATTTTAAACGATTGACACTAAAAAAATAATCTTTGTTATTCTCAAGTATTTACTTGTGTACTAGCTTAATCAAAGCCATTTAAATATCAACGGCTTGTCAACTAATTTATATTTCAAAGCAATTCTAGTTTCTCGTTGTTCATAAGATTTTAACACATACTACGTATGTTGCCCGCTAATGAGTTTCATGTTAGATTTAGTGAAGCCTTGGTTCAAAATTTTCATCATGATTACTATTAATATTGCTGTAGCGAGGCAACAAATTTTTGCAACAATGGATTAAAAAATTTAATCATTTAATGGGGAAATGACATGAAAATTACTGTTTTCCATAATAACTTTTTTTTTCTAGTGAACAAATATCGTCATATGAGTACATGGTACCTAAGTTACACCATATCCTATCGATTAAAAAAAAATTGTCCAAATCGGTTCAGTAGATCAGATGTTATGTGCGAACAAACAAAAAAAAGTACACGCTTTGAAATGAGAACCTCCTCCTTTTTTGAAGTCAGTTAAAAGTTATGCATGGCCAGTTTTCACATGCAAGCCAAGAAAAGCATGAAGCTTAATTAAAATACATTTTATAACATAAAAAGGATATTAATCAGACATCATGAATGCCAAGTGAAAAAATTTTACTTAAAATAATCAATTTACTTTAATTTCGTTCAGTTTCTTCCTTAATTTTTCAGCGTTGCTTTCATCATAGTTACTGCTATTAGAAGAACTAGCTTCTGACGAATCAGCTTCAATTATGCCAATCAAAGAATGCATTTCTTTACACACAACGTTCCATAGATACTTATTTGATGCTTCATCTATGAAAAAAAAAAAAAGAAAACATGTTTTGTAGTAGAAGAGGTTTATGAATCTCAAATTGAGGAAAAAATGTTCACTTAATAAATTAGAAACAAGGATTTCTAGAGAAAACAGAAGGTTCAGGTACAACATTCAATCAGATATAGTTGAAGCAGTTTAGAAGCAAAAACAAAGCACATTTCGCAGCAGAAAAACTCTTTTGTACCATGAAAAACAGTTTTGGAAGGAGTAGAAAAGAACATTTACAGCTCTGAAAATCAAGTTCTGGAGCAAAAAAAAAACGCTTTCGTAGCAAGCAAATTCAAGTTGTGGAACATAAAGCTTTTATAGCAGGGAAAATTAGGTATTTTCAAGAAGGGGGTGAAATTAAAAGAAAAAATAATTAATCCATTTTCTTAGTTTTGGCTATTAAACAACAAATAATCATGTTTTACACTTATTACAATTTATTAATGCAAAAGAAATGATGTTGGCAGAGACTGGATGTAATGCACTCATCAGCTTTCAGCACTTTGAAAAATGGTTAAATGCTCCGAACAAAAACACTTTGATAGCAACATTTAAAATCCATCAATTTCATTAATGTTTTAATTAACAATAAAAAAAGAATGTTTAAAACTGATCTTAAAATGTAATAAAGAAAAGGACAAAAATATGAACACATAAAAGTTTTTTAAATTCTAACTCTTGCTGAAAGTTGAACATTGTTTATTGCCATTGCTTGAAATGATTTTTTTTCAGCAAAATATTCTTCAACAGAAGATCTCAATATGAAGGTTGAAAATAACCATCAACACAAAGTTATCAATGTCAAAGCCATAGAGCTGCATAGTAGATAGAACGACTGAGTGTTACAGAAGCGAATGGAACTGATTTTGAAATGCTCAACAAATTGTACCTAGCATGTAAAAGCATAATAAAGCCCAAAATATGTGAACTTATGTGAGCCAAATTCATATCAGTTAACTTTAAAGCCAAAGAATATTGTTAAAAAAGTAAAATGTTTGACTTTAATACAGAAGAGGCAAAAATAACACTTTTATAGCAGCTTGTAGCAGATTAGGTAATTCTGCTTGGCAAAAGTGCTGCAGGAGGATAACTTCTGAAGGTTAGAAACATTTTTGGTTATGCCAAATGCAAAAGATTTTGAACAAGTAAAATAGTAAAACAAAACAACAAAAATAACAATATAGCATAGCAACAAATGTGTGTTTTTTTTTTTTTTTTTTTGGTTCTATAAATAAGTTTAGACATATTTCATTGATTGAATTTTTTGTCCAACAGCAAAAACATTCAACTTCATATTTATCTTTAAAGCATATTGTAAAAGAAAAGAGCAACATTTTAAGTTTACTATTGCTAAAAAAAAGTATTAAGAGCTGGTACGTAGCAAAAATAATCGTAATAATAACCAACTAATCAACACAACCAAATTTGTTAATTTTCTCTTTTGCAATTTTATATCTCATTCTCTAGAATTAAAAATATAATTCTAACCATGTACGGTAGTTATTTATGCACCTTGGCTCAACTAATAAGTTAATTTGCTTAATCCAAAGTATTAATTCCCACAACTGGTTTCTGGACAATTAGTTTGGAATAATGAGGTTCTACTATAGTAAAAAAAAACTAAACAAATAAATTGAATTTAATAAACAAAGAAATCAAATACCAGGAAGGTGCTCTTGTATTAGATTTTCTCTAAGATCAGAAACACGTTTAATTAACTCATCTTTTTCTGGATTAGATTCCGGCAAAGGAATTGTATCTATTATGGGTTTTCCATTGCAATCAACATTTTTCCTACTAAAAGAAGAGAAGTATATGAATAACAAACAAATTTGCAAATAAATTTTAAGTGAGAATTTTAGACAAATACAAGTGCATGAAATATTTCTTATTATTGTAATGCAAGTTTGGATGCAATTTCAAAATCTTAACAATTTTTCAATTTGTCATGCACAAATGAGAAGTTTGAGAAGGTTTTTCTCGAGCCCAGTAGAACTAGCTGGCAGTGTGCAGTTGAGGAACAAGCAAGATTCATGGAATTTTTATCTAGTTTCTTTTTTTTTTCAAACAGGAGTACCATGTGACAGCTGGAATTAGTGCGTACATAATTCGTATATAGAATTCTTGCTATACAAATCATAACTTTTTTTTTGCTATACAAAAAAACTTTTTTAAAGTCGCTTCATCCATATTAAGAGCTTAAATAACAAGTTATTGAATTTTAAAGTTTAATACAATAAAAAACTAAAATCTAGTCTTCAGTTTGTATAAATATTTGATACTCTGTAGTGCTGCTCTGAAAAGTTGAGCTATGACATTGCAGGGGTCTGTCCAGGATTTTTCACAGGGTCCGTTTTTTGTAAAAAACTAAATAATTTTGTGAAAAATCAAATAATTTTGTGAAAAATCAACAGTTGAAAAAAAATTGCAAAAAAATTTTTTTTTTTGAATTTAATAAAAAATAAAAATATATTTTATTTATTTTCCTCTTAAGAAAGCGTATTAAACATCAAAAATGCGAAAAATCCGATTCCTGTAGCGGATGAAAAGAGATTGTAGTTTTCAAAGTAATAGCATCAAAAGCATAAGAATGGAATCTAAACGAATTTATTTCGGTATTTTTTTTTTTTTTTACAATTGCATTTTAAAGGTCTATGATAAACATATTATGAAAGTCTGTTTACGCAATTAATGCAAAAATAAAATGAAACCATGAATTCAGCATTTAACATTTAGACTCATAAAACATCAGTTAATTTTGCTTTAAAAAATTTAAAATAGTGATCTGAACAAAAATATAAAGCGAATTTTTATTTATTTGCCTCCTAATAAAGAGTAATTAGCTTGAAAAATAAGTAAAATTCGATTTTCATATCGGATGCAGAGATCACATTTTTCAAAATGAAAGAAGTATAAAAACGGTAAATTAATAATTTATTAAAGTCAAATAATTTTAGAATTACATTTTATCAGGTTTATATGATGAATGTCATTAAATTATCCCAGACATATTCACCGAAAATTCGGAGGAAAAAATTCGGTAGGGAGACGTAGCAAAGTAGACAACACCGGACTTCCAATATTAACAGACGAAAAAATATTGTTTCCTGAATGTAACCAAAACACCATCCTTGTAAGCAAAAAAAAAATCCAGATAATTTTCTGCCAAAATAAGGTCAAAACATCACACCAAAGACATCAGATGGCGATAATTTAAAATAGCTGATCACTCTACCAGAAGCAATCCCATATTTTTTCTCTAATCCTAGCTATCTGTTTACAGTTCTAAGTTCATTTCGCAGATAATTGCTATAATTATTATTTCCTTTTCGTTCAAGTCAAGAGCAGGGAGAAAAATCCTTACTCTGCATTTCAAGAGAAATCTATATTAACAACATCGCAGCAAGCCATTTTGATTTGCATATGATGAAGCAAACAAGCAGAACTAGTTAGTAAAACAAAACAACTATCTTTTTTATGTTTTTATTTCTTCTGCATTTTACATTGAAGATTTATCGCTTGCCCAAAGTATTGCAGGCAGGAAGTGCCGACTTTTTTTTTTTTCGCAAAATTGTCGGATAAGCGATTCCCTTCTTTAACTTCAGAAAAGGCCCAAAAGTTATGGGCTTTTACACAGAAATATGCTATACGTTATTTTGATTTCAGATTTACTTCTTGAATGAAAAATGTGTGAAATGTTCGCCTTGTTTGATCAGCATTTTGTGAAAGGTAATTTTCCTTGATCGGATTTTTGTGAAGGGTCCGTTTTGCGCGATCGTATTTTTGTGAAGGGTCCGTTTTGCTCGATCGTATTTTTGTGAAGGGTCCGTTAACGGACCCGAATTTCCTCTGGCCAGACCCTTGCATTGACAATGTTTCCCTCTTTTCGAGTAATAGGAAAAAGATTCTCACAGATTTGAGTTGGAATACTTTTGCAAAGTGACTACTAAAGTAAATTAACTCAGTCCAGTGCTAATTACATTCATTACATTTAATGTAAACAAAATAACATTTACAGATTTTTTACATTAAATTATTAATGTTAATTATTTACAAAGTTTTTTTAAAAAATGGAATGAAGTTACATATTTTATTTAAATTGATTGAATGTCAGGTAGTAGTTACTAGAGCTACAAAAGATGTTTTTTAGATTTGTCAATTTTTGCCCGTTTTAACCGTTTGTAACTAGTTTTTGCCACTGGCAGGGCAAAACTAGTTTCTGGGGCAAAAAGTCCAGTGAAATTATGACACAAATCTACAACTTACTAACGGAGCATGATCAATAATGAAGTAGATTTTATAATACTTTAAATCATCAATGATTTTTTTATAAAATAGCTTCAAAAAAATGTTAAAAATAACTTACTGCTTAATAAAACTTACCTTTTGCTTTTATCAAGATGTGCTGCAGGTATTTTTTCTGCTTTTGGAAGATCATCTGAATCCTCCTGCTTTGTACTGCATATGGCAGTTCCATCATATTTCAATTTTTTTAGATAGCTGGAAAAAAAAAGGGATATTAAGAATTCCAGTCAAGTAATTTAAATACAAAGGCAAAATTCAAAGAGACATACTTAGAACAGTTTTTCATGGTACATTCCTTAAAAAATATTTTTGTAATCAATTTTTAGGTGAATGGTAAAAAATTTTGCAACAGAATATACAATCGAACCTTGTTAAAATGAACTCTAAGGGACCTTTAAATTCAGTTGGTCTTATTGGAAGAACAATACCTAACGAACCACAAGGCGGGGATCAGGGACGTATTTTGTCATGGCAGTAATTTGTTTTAAGGATGTTGGAATTAATGAGGTTTCACTTAAAACAAATAAAAAATATAAAAATATGCAGGTTCAAAAAATGCAGTCTACAGATCTTCATTGGGCAAAACAATGAAGATCTGTAGACTGCATATTTTGAACTTAAACATCCTCTTTATAGTTTATATTTAAATTTTTTAGTCTTTCGACCACTTTTGAATCCCCCACGGCTGATGTCATCCTTGTAAAAAGGCACACTGATAGAAAATTGGTTATCTTTGCTATAGTGGAAAAAAAATATATTAATGTTACTGTTAGATTGCTCATTTTTGAAATGTTACATTGTACTAATAATTTGTTTATCTGTTATAAAGCTAAGTGCTTGTTTAAAGAGATAACATTACCTGCCACATTGAGGACACCGTTCTGGTCTTGTTTGATTTAGATCTAGGACAAGTTTATTTGCAGCAGCATCATACTTGCACTTAATAATTAAAACCAAATTGCAAAGCTGGTTTACTGCAATCAAAAAGACAACAATGTTATCAGGGGGTAGGAGGGTCAGTGAATTTGATCAGCATAAATATTACAAAAAATAAAATTAATTTGTGAAAGAATACAGTATTAACAGCCTTGAACTTCAATTTAAATTACAGAGAAGTGTTTAAAGACTGAAGAAGAAGGCTGTTCTTCAAAAAAAACAAAAAAACATCAGAACTAGGAGTTTGCATTTGGTAAAAGAATTATAAATCAATATCCAAAATAAGTAATTTTAAAAACTTTAAAGTAATAACTTTGCAATTTTATTGAACTGAATATTTCTAGCTTTAATGGAAAAGGCAATTGTCATTTCAATAAAAAAACTTCTATTCAAGGGTGATTTTTAAAAAATATCATTTATTTTTTCCTTCAACAAAACAAGGCATTAAATTTTTCAAGAAATTTTACCAATCAATGATGCAGCAAAAGCAGTTAAAAAAAAATCTCTAAAAAGAGTTTTCAGTTTATCACATATTTAGTGGCAGAGTGAATGCACATGGCACAAAAATTTAAAAAACTGTTTATTTCTGAATTAAAATCAGGAAAATCAGTATGTAAAATTAAAAAAAAATGTGAAAACATACAATTTAAAACTAAAAATAATTGAAAAATTATTTTCATCAAATAAAAAATTATTGAAGCTAACCAAAGTTTTCATTTCATTTTTAAACATGTTATCCCACTTTTAAATAGTAGTTTTTATGTTAATTTTTTTTTAACCTAGATTATTTTCGGGCTTTTTGATCTACGTAGTAGACAAGAAAAAAATTCTGCCTTTGGGAAATAACTCATTTAGACAATAAATACGCTATACATATACAGAATCATAGATTTGGAATAAGATATTTCAATCTAAACAATCTTTAAAGGTTCATTGAAACATGTCCCCTTTCAGTGTGCAGCACAGACATATGTCATACATCTGTACTTTTTGGTACATCACTGCCCACTATTTGACTTTTACTTCTCTTTACTACAGTTTCTAAGTTATTTTGCTTTAACTATATTAAAGCATTTTTTAGCAAAAGAAATATACCTTGTGCATCCAATTCATAAGTTTCGCCTGGTCTTAAAGTGTGGTATTTGCAGAGAGCTTTGTTATAAAGAATTCCACCACATCTGAGCCAATCAAGGGGTATTTGCCATTCACAAACTGACTCACAAAATGTGCAGCGGTAGAGACGTCCTTCCTGTACAGCAAATCTTGTCCTTGCTATGATAGATGACAAATCTGCATTCGGAAAAACTGCAAGAAAAATTTTACATCAGTAAAGGTTTGCATAAAACTTTTATAAACATCTGAAAATAAAATGATTACAAAACATGATTTTATTGGATTAACTTCACATTTTAAGTGAAAGTTGATTTTTCAATTCAAGCCTTCTACATAAGTTTTATATGTTGCAACTGCTGGTAACATCACCAACTCTTATCCATCTTTTCCTTCTATTTTCTGGTAGGAAAAAAACTGTTTGAGAAACTATTTGTTCATCTTTTTCAGTAAAGAATGTTTTCTTGCACTTGACAGCATGTTTTTCTTTTATTTCAGAATTTTATCATAGTACTAGCCACTAAGGCAGCGCAACCTGCCTGCGGTGGGTTGGTGCACACCGATTTTAGAGGTGAATTTTGGGTTTTCAGTGTAACGCACCTCAAGAACCATTTCATTTCCAACAATGTACTTTGAGAGCTTTGCACCACAGCAACCCTCCTCTTGAACCAATCTATTCTATCTCAACAGAGACGCACTATGCTGCCTTTTTTTAATTCAGTTATTCTGTCCTACCGAGTATCTAAAAACAAATTTATCCATTGAAATTACATGCCTTCCTTGGGACAAAAAAAAAAAAAAAGAATTTGACACTCAGTCAAGTTGGATTTCTTTCGATCTATGAAGAGATCATATGACATCAATATGAGCAATATGATGTTACTTCTTTTTCTGAACAAAAATACAAAATGCCAAGAAAATAGCCATTAGCATCGTCAGTGGCGGCGAATGTTAACCGGGAGTGAAAATTAACCCATCTGCTTCACAAACATCTAAATACTTTTGCAATCTAGAAAATGTAATCAAGTGTGTGTTATTTTTGTTTTATTTTCATAATGACTTATAACTTGGATTTCACATTGAATAATTTCATTTTTCAGGATAGGTTTAAATTTTTGTTCTAAACCTTTTTCTTTTATATATAGTAATTCATTCAAGTTATAAGAAAGTACAAAACGTAATATTAAAAAATGCAGAATAAAGTGGAGTTGGATATTAACTTTTAAACTTGATTCAAAGTGGCCACCAACAGCGCTAAAGTGGATACCAACTTTTTTTGGTTCACTGGCCACTGTCAAATTTCTTTAGTCTCAAGCTTTATACCATAAAAATCAAATTATTTACAATTAAAAAACCAAACTAAGTTTTAGGGCTAATTTTTTATAAACTCTTTGTGGATATAAGGTTTTATATTGTACATTTCAAAAATAATTAAAACTTACAGTTTTGACATAAATTATGCTTGAAATCATACACCAATGATGGATGCACCCCATTCTTTTCACAAAACAAAGCTTCCATAGCGCCGACTAAACGATGAATATATGCATCACTGAGAGGTCTTCCACCACCTATGGTACAATTTCCATTTTCAAACTCTATGTACCGATCAATCTGGTTTTGAGGAAGTCCCCAAACTGTTGGGACCAAAGTAGAGGGAAGAACAGGAAGTGGTCCTAATGTAGAAAATAAATAAATTAAAACATTTTTAAACTTCATAACTAAGATCACTCAACAAAAAAATTTATTTAAAAAAAATCAACATACAATATACCGCCAACCAGGGTGTCAATGATTTAAATCAATTGATTTAAATCGTAATTTAAATTAATTGATTTTAAAAAATCAGATTTAAATCACTTTTTTTTTAATCCCTTATCTTGGACAATCCCAATTTCATTATTTTTACCCTTTTCTTTTAGATCTTTGATTTCCATCTAATAAATCGAAAAGTATTACTACTCATCTTATCTCCAAAGATGGTGGAAGTTTCCAGTCAAAATAATATGTATGCACAAAAAGTGCTATTTGTTTTGTCTAATGTGTGAAATAAAAAAAAATACAAGCAGCTGCAGGGAAGGTGTTGCAAACAGTGAATTGAGAAGGAAGGACATGATAGGATGTGTGTGATATACTTTCAGTAAAAGAAAAAACAAAAACAACCAGACAAAATGTATTTTAAGTTTGGATTGTTGGATACTAGGTAATAAACTACTGTCAGTTACCTATTTGTAGTAGAACAAAGTCGTAAATGACCCCTAAAATTTTTAAAAAGTCAACTGCTAGCCCTGTACATATCTTACCAAAAAAAAAAAAAAAACATTATCAGCTGGTTATTTCCCATTTCTACACTTTAACAGTTGTTGAATTTCTTAATTTACAGTTGAAAAAGTCATTTAATTTTAAAATTTTTGCATATAAATTTTTCATTGTACTTCACATTTTATTAAAATTTCATGTAATACTGCTAAATGTCTTCATTTTTCTGTATGGTATTTCATAATTTTGCTCTAAATTATTATTTGCTTCTAAATTATTAAAAGTGATTAGAATCATATGTATTTGCATTGAATCCAGTTTTACATCATAGTTTTTTGGTGAAGCTTTACTTCAAAGGTGTTTTTGTATTTTTAAAAACTTTCAGGTAAGTCGTTCATAAATGTTAATTAATTAATAATTGAAGTTAATATTTTTTTTTTAAATAAAAAAAAATCTGATTTAAAAAAATTCCAATTTTTTTTATTTTTAGAATCATTTATTTTTTTACACCCTGCCGCCAACTCGATTATTCCATCCAAGGACTGCAGTTTCGTGCTTATTGGCACTTGACAGCCTGAAATACGATTACCCGGGCTGGAACCCAAATTCTCTTAAAGAAGCTTAGGGGTGGTGACTTACTGCTTTAAATTAAACAAAATCACCTGAGAGCGATTCCATACCAAATCACCGAAAAAAAAAAAAGTTGGTCGCACGACCGACTCGGATTTTTTTTTAATTTGGTACACAGATTGATGGTGTAGAGGTATGAAAAAGCCCAAAAGGAAAGTTACCAGCTCCTCTTATTTTCTAAGATACATGCCCTCAAAGTTTGTCCGCCACGTCAAAATACTAAAAAAGTGATGTTATTTAATCATTTTTTATAAAAAACTGTACTCATGCAAAATAAAAGTGTTAGATATCTATGGAAACTAGTTACTCCAGGCATTCTGAAAAAAAATACTAGAACGTTCATAATGAAAATTGCCAAGGTACAGGGCTCTTTGAATTTGTCACCACAAAAACTTGATTTTGCCGATTTTGCTAAAATTCAGGCATTTATTACAAAAAAAGGCAAACAAAACCAAAGGTTTTCTCACTTTCTGGTAGTGTACAGGTCCTCCCTGTAATTTGCTACGCAATAAATTTTTTGGGTTTCTCACTCCTTCTTGGAAATATTTTAGCTTAAAGATAAGCCGTAAGGCAAAAAATGCGTTTTTGGCCATCTTGGCAGCCATTTTTCTCATAAAGGGGGAGCAGTAGAAACTTTAATTTTTTTTTAAACAAGCCACTGATATGTTAGCTATTCACAGGAAAAGAGTTTACTTTTGGTTATTTCTCCCATTAAGAGATATCCTGCTGACAGTATATGCATGTTTTTCGCGACGACCATATGCTTTTGTTCCCCCTCTCATGGACTTAAAATTAATTAAACCAAAAAATAATGATATATTTATTATTAGCTGTATTATCTACCCAATATGTCATGAAATTTAATTTATTAAATCATTGAACAATAAATTAGATAATTGATGAAAAAAAGAAAAAGTATTTCTCTGATGCCTGAGCATTATGCATTCATAATTATAAAGCACTAAATACTTTCTTGAGAAATTAATTAACATAAATGAGCTCTAAATATTTATATTATAAGCAATACCCAATCTTGTGATTGGGATACTCCTGTTTTTAATTGAAGAATTTCTTGAATATCACATGAATATCAGGAAAATAAATGAGGTCTTTTCGTTTGATGTAGGATATTTTATGACAAATTTCATTTGATGGGCTACTAACTGAGCATGGTGATAAAGAGCTATTAATTTCAGCATCGAATTCTATTTTACCTTATTAACAGTTAAATATTTACAAAATAATTAAATAAATAATTTAATATAAAGCCATGCTTGAAGAATTAAAATTAGTGCAACTAATTTATTCCCATACTGATCTTTACAAAATTGACATGCGTTGAGCACTGATAAGAACTGACAAGAAAAAGTTTACTCACTAAAATATTAGTTCACAGATACTATAAAGCATACATTCTATTTTCCACAAAATAATACTGCAACAAAGAACAAGGGTATCCTCCTGTTTATAGCCATCAATCAGGAACATCCAATCACAAGATTGGGTATTGCCTATGAGATAAATATTCGAAGCTCCTTTATTTTAATTGATTTTTCAAGAAATTCTTTAGTACCTACCCCTTTATACCCTTGTTCTTTGTTGCAGTATTATTTTGTAGAAAATAGAATGTACGCTTTATAGTATCTGTGAACTAGTATTTTAGTGAGTAAACTTATTCTTGTCAGTTCTTATCAGTGCTCAACACATGTCAGTTTTGTAAAGATCAGTATGGGAATAAATTAGTTGCACTAATTTGAATTCTTCAAGCATGGCTTTATATTAAATTATTTATTTAATTATTTTATAAATATTTAACTGTTAATAAGGTAAAATGGAATTCGATGCTGAAATTAATAGCTCTTTATCACCATGCTCAGTTAGTAGCCCATCAAATGAAATTTGTCATAAAGTATCCTACATCAAACGAAAAGACCTCATTTATTTTCCTGATATTCATGTGATATTCAAGAAATTCTTCAATTAAAAACAGGAGTATCCCAATCACAAGATTGGGTATTGCTTATAATATAACTATTTAGAGCTCATTTATGTTAATTAATTTCTCAAGAAAGTATTTAGTGCTTTATAGTTATGAATGCATAATGCTCAGGCATCAGAGAAATACTTTTTCTTGTTTTCATCAATTATCTAATTTATTGTTCAATGATTTAATAAATTAAATTTCATGACATATTGAGTAGATAATACAGCTAATAATAAATATATAATTATTTTTTGGTTTAATTAATTTTAAGTCCATGAGAGGGGGAACAAAAGCATATGGTCGTCGCGAAAAACATGCATATACTGTCAGCAGGATATCTCTTAATGGGAGAAATAACCAAAAGTAAACTCTTTTCCTGTGAATAGCTAACATATCAGTGGCTTGTTTAAAAAAAAAATTAAAGTTTCTACTGCTCCCCCTTTA